>WOGR01006294.1:0-13173 GCA_015342045.1 Leptinotarsa lineolata | reverse complement strand
GTGTAGGTCATATTGATTTATGCATACTGTGAAATTTTCAGGTTGATCCGTTAAATAGTTTGTCAGAAACGGCTAATTAACGCTCATCATGAAAAGCCCTGTATAAGTCCAAAAATCAGATTTAGGGGTACCAAAGTTTGTGTTAATGTTCGCGGCATTTAGCAATGCTCCTGGAGAATAAAAACTTTTCAGGCGTATCTAATACACCTCTAATACAATTGTATATACCTTATAATAATATCCTGAACTGCGATTTGTATAGTGAAAAACTTGATCTTGTAAACTACTTTCTGAAAATGGACTGTTCAAATTTGATACAAGTTGACATTTGAAAGTGAAAAATTTTTGGTTGGAGTTTTTTGCTTCATATCATATGAATTCAGTCTTATAAATTCAATCTTATGAAATCGATCCTATTTCAATCTATCAAACAGAAAAACTACAATAACTACCAACCATCGCCATTGAAATGAAGGATCTAGAAAAATTCAGTATAAAAATTGTATCAATAGCTGAATATCCTTCCTTGCTTTATAATTTGGTTGCAATTGAAGGTACTAAGAAACGAACCCCACATACTCTCTCTTCAGTAAGTCCAAACCTAAAGAAATTATCATTGATATTCGTAGATTCACTTTCTTGAAACTTCATGGACCAAACCCTTGACCTGATTGGAAACACTTTGTTTCCTTTGCTGCAGAGTCCCTAAGACCTATATGGTTTTAATACGGCAGATATTTGTTGAAGATATCTACAGAAGACATGCTTGAATCATTGGGAAATATAAAATAATATAATTCAGGGAAAAACTTTCAACTTCTAGTTACCTGTTACATGGAATGTGGACTATTCCATTCCTTGATATTTCTCAATTCATTACAATTATATTTTATTTTTACATTTTATTACATTATTCGATTTAAAAGTATGTTAATAAATTACTTAATGAAAACAAAAAACTCGTGCAGTCTATTCAATGGAATTTTGTGCGTAATTCAAATACATTTTTGAAAGGTCCCCAAAATATTAGTAATAAAAATGATTTTACATAGAGACTGTTCTTTCAGCTGAAACGGTAAGACCAACAAGGTCGGTTGAATTGGACAAAAGTTTCCTAAAGATAGAATAATCTCTTTTCAGATCCAGAATATCAGTGGTTGTTTTTGAAATATTCGCTAAAAGAATTGTCGAATTTAGTTTTTTGGCTTTAACGCTTCCATTTCGATTGATATGAAAAAGCTCAGTAACTTTTAATACTGTTTTATATTTTTTATAACCTGACATACACCAATTTGCAATGCGACGTATCATAGTTTCAGATGGAGGAGGAAAATATTTCGTATGGAACGTTTTATATATCAATTCAGTATACTTTATAATTAATTATTCACCAATATACACAGTATCAAGTGAAAACGAGGCGTATCAATGTAATTTTTTATGAAATATCATATATTGACGTCCATATTCGGATTCAATCAGACAAATACATTCGAAAAATAAAGGATTGCATAGGTATTAACCGAACTGACAGAGCTTGCTCTTCTTTTCAACCAGAATTTCATAGGTGTAATTTCAGAATTTTAATCGAGATATCAAACTTTAATTAGGGCTTACTACAGGGATTACTAATAAAAACTACTACTAGAACATGAGGTGGTTTCAAAGGGATAAAATATATGTACATGAAAAAACTGATAATAGAGAAATTGGGGGAACAACCGTACACCCCAACCCCATTGCAAGCTTGACAGATTCAATATGTAAAAGAAAAATGTGAAATTTCCACTGACTCTCACTCAACGAGGAACTCATCGTCATCGAACAAGTTCCCCTTGGAATTATTATTATTATTCAATTGGTATTATACTTCCTACATTTTCATATTTCAGAACCGAATCTTGTGAACGAATACTTTGAAGAAGCTTCGAAAAAATCGTACTTCGATGTAACTCCAACTACATCGGCAAGTAAAGAAGAAAGTGCTAAGTTAAATATAGAAAAATTTGATGTTCTGGGTGAAGTATCGGATGCAATAGATGAAAACGATATTGGTAAGGAACATTTGGATAGCAAATGACAAAAGTAATTTTTAATTGATTTTTCTAGTCAAATTCGGGTGGTGGAAAAACAGAAAAATCATGAAGAGGGGTAAGTAAAAACATATTATGCTTTAATTTCTATGAATGAAATAGTTCGCCAAAATTATCCTGAGCGCTACATAAGTTTCTACAGAGGATTGAATAAATACTTTAAAATAATGTTGCTCTAGAAGTAGGTATTCGATTCCTTTACATAGTATTCCAGCGTGGATAAATACTTTTCGCACAACTATTACCATAAAATCCTGTACAGCTGGTCTCCGTAAAATATGTCTATTTATACCGTAAAAAACCATGAGTGTGAATACAAGTGGTTGACAAATATAAAATAAGGAAATAATAGCAACGTTGTGAAAAAACTGGGTCCGGCATTTTTCTATGGAGGATCTGTCTAGCCTATTTTATTTTGAATTCGCCACGGTTCATGATTAACGGAAATTCGCACAGCCATGCTGCTTCGGACAGGTACTTTAGAACAAGGTCTACATAAAACACAAGGCTAATAATCACTGAATAGTTCATCAACTTATCAAGTATGTTATACCTCTACTATAGTATATTTTCTCAAGCAGCACAGTAATAAATCATTTTCGGATAGCTAGTATAGTCTTTAAATCTTCTTGCCATCTAGGTGTTCAATGTTTGTTTGGCAAAACATAGAGCAATGCCAATGACAGGTTTTGGTACGATGGAACTTCTTGCAGAACTCTCTTTTGCAAGGGAGTCAGCAGTCCCATTCCCTTCCAGGCCAGTGTGGCTAAGAATCCAAAGCAGATACAATTTATTAAGTCTTCCTTTTGAGGAGAGTTGTTTTATACTACTACCAATTTAGACGTTGCTCGGTAGGAACCAAGAGCTTCAAATGCCGCCTAACTGCCCGAGAAAATGTTTATTGACTTGTATGTGAAATTCTACCAATCTCTCCGCACACAATTCAGTAGCATAGATTTCCGCTTGAAATATAGTCGCATAGATTTCCGCTTGAAATATAGTCGCATAGGTACCTAGGCAGGTCTATATATCTGTCCTGGGTCTGAAGCTGAAAACACCTGCACCAGAGCCTGAAGGTGTTTTTGATCAATCTGTGAACCAACAACTATCTGCTCTTAATATCTCTTTCTCCCGGAAGATCCAGTCATCTCTACTCGGGAAAAGTACTATATAAGGCAGTTAGTAGTTTACAGTTGGAGGCATATCAGAGGCTATTCCAAGGATGCTGTGACTTCCAGTGTCATCCAGCAGTCTAGTGTACTCTGCATTAGATTGCTTTGTGCAACTGGCGATGTGCACAAGTTTATATGCAGAGAAAAATGTGGAGGAGGTACTTCTAGAAGGATCTCCACGGCCGCTGACGGTGTGGAACTGATGGCACCACAGATAGCCAGACAAGCCTGTCTCTGTAATCCAGCGAGCTTCACCTGAGCCGTTTTCTGTAAAGCCTTCGGCCACCAGGCAATTGCTCCATAAGTGATCATTGGTCTGACAATCATACCTAAGGCAGATACATGAGTTTCGACCTGAAATAAAAAGATTTATCTGGACGAAACATGTCATAAAGGATGATTTACCATAGGAAAAATGTGGCAAGACAAAAATATTACAAGTTCACGTCAAGCATTTTTAGAAGGCTGGTCTACCGGATTGAAGTCGCCTTCTGGAAAAGAAAAGCGATCATTACCCACACTGGTAGTGTTGATGCTTTTCTGGAGGGCGGGCGGTTTATTGATGTGTGAGTCAAATCATTCTGGCTATTACCATGAAGATATGAACTGCGATATGTTTAAGGAATATTTTGAGTAAATGTCACACCTCATTCCACCTAACTCTGTGATTGTGTTGGACAATGCAATTACTATTCTGAGTCTATCCGCTTAATTATGGTAAAAACGCCAAACTCTTTTGGGTTCAAGTAAAAGGTTTCGAAAAATGGCGAAAATGTATTTGACGAAGATTCAACGGATTTATCTGATAGCACACCATATACCCAATGTCTTCTTGAATAAGCATACATATTTATTATTATATATTTTGATTTAAAATTTTATAACAAATATTTATCATTAAATAGACAAACGCACGCCACTGCAGGTTTAAAACGACCACGAACGCTCATAAAATATATCGTTTGCGATCCGTTTGCCATGGAAATATAGGGTGGGTCGGGAAATTATCATAAACCCGCCTGTAGCTGCTGTGGCAAATCATAAAGAAATTACAAAATTTTTCTGAGCACTCTGTAAGAGTTTTGCATTTGCATTTATTACTATTTACTATCAGGAAACAAGTAGTTTCTTCGTGAAGGAAGGATTAATCGAAAGTTAGTATTAAATTTATTTGTCCAACTAAAACAAAATGATAATCCTAACCTCTCATTTCGCACATCGGATGCTCACTTTAAGTCGCCCACTCCAGTAGATTTCCGTATCATCACCCTGGATTTTTTGATAACAGATACATTTTGAATTCTTTCAGTTGTTTTTAACCTCAACTTTCCTCCTAGTCAATTCATTTTCTTGCAAAATAGATATTAAGAAATATCGAAGTTACTGAGTTCTTACCGGGGTTGATAATTTTTAATGCAGAAAAAATGGCGTAAAAGATTTTGTATTTGAAGTGTGATTGAACGAAAAAATCTCCCACGTTTTGACATTCACGTGCCGATGAAAAAAAATTCAAGAAAAAAGACTACCACTACTTTCATTCATAAATGCCTTCGGTGACCTCGAAACGAAGTGCGTAGCCGATTTCGTTCTTTTACCATAGGCGTGCACTCATATGGAAATCAAATTTAAGGATATTATGGATTTTGTAGTAAATTACTCATTCCGCACGGCGATTTCACGGGTTCTTCAACATGCGGTCCACAAAAGTGTTGATATCCGACCGTTTATTATAACTAAACCGATGCCCGTGGTACGTTCGAATCCTTCGATACTACAGCACTGAACGCGTTGGATGAGAATCTCATCCTAAGAGCGGTTGATCACGTGGTAAGGGAGACTACTGGTTGTATTCTACTGTGGCTAGAGTATAAATGAGATATATTTCTTCGGATTCTCCTGGTAGACCAAGTACCTGCAGTTTCAGTTGAAAATACACATTTATTGAATGTCGATAAACAAAATTAATTCCACCCCTCCTCCCCCACAACCCAAAAATAGAGTTCAAAATTAGTCTTATAAAATATTTTTTAAACGACTGATTTTTCAATTTTCTCTTTCGGTTGTAGAAAAATTTCCAACAATATAATTGCAATGTTAATAGTAACAAATACTTACTTGAAAACAATTGCATATTGATGATGTACATCCAAATCATTGAATCTTCCGTAATCTTCCCAAACAACTCTATCATTGTCATCAAGTTCAAAGAATCTGATCTTTATGTTCTCTGAAAATTAAAGAAGGCTCAGTTTATGTTTTCCTTTGAGTAAATAATACTCACTTTTGGTGACACGTTCAACCAGAATGAAAATTTCTTTGTTTCCCTTGGCCGGACTCACACAGAAATCTAATCTCACTATTTTCAAATCACCAGTCAAAGCACTTTCTGTGAAAAAACAAAAAAAAATGTAAAATTCCATTATGAACTTGAAATTTCAATTATTATGAAAGAATTATATACCAAATCCTGATGATTGATCCAAGCAGATTGAAATACCAAGGCAGCGGATGGAGAGAAGTTCTAAATTTGAGGAGAAGCGAGTTGAAATATTATCGCAAATGGAGTAAGTATCAGTGACTGACTTTATGATCGAAGTATTTTTGTTGGTTGAATTTTCCTGTTGATGTTGATCGAAAAACCTATTTTCTTCCCCAAGTCCAATAACACAGAAAATTCAACAGGTTGTTTTCAATGTTGATAAGAACTCTAATTTTCACTTGAACTTCGGTTTTTTATGTTGATTAAAACAATCAGTTTATCTACTGTATGATAATTTTGTTTATACATGAGATATCTGCTTATATCTCTGATACTAGGTAAGCTCATTGTCAATCTTTGAACAACTCATATAAATATACAATATCGGTTTAGCAACCACGCCTTAATAAAATATGATATGATTTTGCACAATTGTTCTATACCGTAAAAAATGTGTCGAGGACGTGAAGTCACTCGATTTATTTGAGGGAAACTATTCAATAGTTTATAAATGAAACAGTCAAAATATCACTTTTTATGTTTCAAATCGCACACTTCAAAAATCAATGAAATCATTGTTTTTTGTTAAAATCTTCAAAAACTTGCGGAGACTACACTTTTTTATTTTTCACAATGGTTTGAAAAATTACTCAACAATTTTTTTTGGGAATTTGTAAGTTGATGAAATTGATAGCTAAAGTAAAATATTTGGGTAAAACTTTTTCATTTTGGCCGTTTTACTAACTTCCTATTCATCTATTATGTATGGTTAAAACTTGCCTGAAGACTGTATCGAGGAGAGATACATACGTATAAGAAATATATTTCTAAACAAAATCTGGAAATATTCATCTCGCCATCTACATATACCGTACTGGTAAATGCCTGCCGGAAAACAACTACTTTCCCGGTTAACACCACGCTAGACATTGAATTATATCCTTTCATCCAGCAGCAGGACCATGCTAAAATCGGTCGAGTAGATCACCTACAGACCGGTTTCGAAGTATTACTTCTCATCAGTGTAGGAGAGATCCGATCAAACAGCAAAGTGCCGAGGATTCGATTAATTTCAACGCGTTTTCTTATATAGTGTGTAAAAGCCAAATGGAATAAATTCTTATTTCGGTTACTGTACATATTTTTGAAAAATCCGAAACACGTCAAATGTAAATTATAATTTGGAATTCTTCAACGTAAAAATGCCACCCCTATCTTCAACCCCCTTCGAATAACAGACAGGTACAACCCCCAATTTTTTGAACGGGAAGTATAGGTTTGTGATATATCGTTTGGAAGGTCACTTCATTCTCTATTCAGAAATGTTATCGCTTTCAAGTTTATTGTAACACTTAAGATAAAATATTTTAAAATCATGTGGTTACCGAAATTCGATAAAATACACTCTTCTTCAAACTCAAGCATCACATCTAATTTGAGTTCATCACTCATTGCATTGGCAGCTGCTTTTTTAATCTGCCCCACATGATCAAACTGCTTCTCTATTTTGCTTATTGTTCCCTGAGATATGGGCGGTAAATTAGGAAATTCCTTGAAGTTAACGAACTTTAAACTTAAATTAAAATACTGACAACTAATGTAACATACAAAACAAGTTGGCAAGGCGCTTTAAACTAACATTACTACGGAAATTATTTACAGTTTTCAAAGCATACCATCTAAAAAGAACATTGCTATAATGTTTGCTTACTTTCTTATCAATACCTCAACATGAAATAAGTTTTGAGTATATTGCAATAAGTTTTGAGTGTATTTTACCTAATTTCGGTAACCACATGATTTTAATTTATTTCATCTTAATTGTTGCAATAAACTTGAAAGCGATAACATTTTTGAATAGAGAATGGAGAGACCTTTCAAACGGTATATCACCAGGCTATACTGTACCTGCCATTCGATGGGGATTGAAGGAAGGGATAGCATTTTTCCGTTGAAGTATGTCAAATTATAATTTCAATTTGACGTGTTTCGGGATTTTTTTTAAATATGTACAGTAACCGAAATAATGAATTTATTCCATTCGGCTTTTACACACTGTATAACACCAAAAACAGCCCCATTGAAATTGTGAGTACGTTCTATTACACCACTGAAACACCTGTTTTCATTTTCAAATTACACGCGTGCATTTCAGCCCAGATTTTCAAGTTTCAAATTCTGTTGTTGACATTTCATTTCATCAAAACAGTTTCTACCGAGTTCCAATTCGATGACAAAACAATGAAATAAATAACTGTATCTCCACGAATGTTTCGAAATTCCTGTTTCCTTCTGCACATATTCATATGTAGGATTCCCAATTCTGAATGAATAGCGATGGTTACACAATTTTATGAAAATACATTCACATACATTCCTAAAAAAACGAAAAAAAGGGTTCATTAAATTGGAACAGGAACCAATCACCATATAATATCGAAAGCTGAAATTAACACAACTAGCAGAGACAAAACAGCCACACGCTTACAGAAATGTTCATCACATTTGATGTGAAAGACATATACTGATGTATATGTATATCGGAGTGTTTATATATATATTATTGAGATCAACACACTGATATCTGTTTTTAAGATAGGAGCTGAGGAGCCTCTGGTACCTCTCAATCCATAATGACTCTATTTTTCAATTAGTAATGCATGTGATACACAATCAAACGCTTTGGTCAAGTCGCATAAAGTCAAGAAAGTGTGCTTGCACTGATCAAGATCCTCCACTATGTCATTCACCATCTTGCAGGCAGTCTGAGTTGTGGATTTGTTTTTCCGAAATCCATATTGGGATTCACTTAAATACAACCTCATTTCAAAGTAGGAGTATAATAGCTCTTTCAATTACGGAGACAATACTAATTGGACGATAGTTGTCTAAAGATGATTTTTTGCCTTTTTTAAACAAAGGTATATCTCTGGAGATTTTAAGTATGTCTGGATTTTAAGTATGTCTGGTAAATGACATGACTATTTGTTCAGCAATAGATCCCATTAAATAGCCACTCAGATCATGTATGTCACGTGAACTAGAATTTCCCAAGTTATTGATACTCAGTACTTCCTGTGGGCATACTGGTTTTAAAAAGAATGAATCTACGGGGGAAGGAAAATTCTTGTCGTCATAGTCTCCTTCAGTATCTAGTTGTGAAAGAGATTTTATCGTATCTATAGTTACAGTACAAAAGTGATCATTGAAATCATTTCCAGAAAATTCTGTTTTAGTTTGATCTTTACTGTATATTTTATTTCTTTCTGAGTTGATTATATCCCAGTAAAATTTTGAAGTATTTGAACATTGTACCAAATGATTTTAAGTCGGACATTTTCATGGTGTTTTGATTTCATCAACATGGGACACGATTTTTGCATAAAATTTTGTAGATTATTGATAAAATTTTCACAGTTTGTAGCTGTATCGTGATTAGCACACTAAATCACTTTTAAATCTACTACAGATAATGATGATTTCCAATTACCCAAGCCCTTCTGTGTGATATTCACTATTGATGGTATTTCCCTTCACAAGATAGTCAATGAATATTACAGCACGCACATCCCAAAATACCGAGGCCATAACCTTTCCAGCCGATTGTTGTGCTTTTGGGCGCTTTGACCGAGATTCACCAGTTTCTCTCCACTCAGATGACGATCGTTTTGACTCCGGAGTGAAGTGATGGCTCCATGTTTCATCCATTGTCACATATCTACGCAAAAATTCCGGTTTGTTATATTTAAACATGGGCAAACACGTTCTTGTTTTTGGTCAACAGTGAGCTCGCACGGCACCCACTTCGAACAGAGCTTTCTAATAGTCAAATGCTCATGCATATGAAGCTAACATGTTCTTTTCATATATTTACAATGTCGGCTAACTCACGCAACTTCATTTTTAGATCATTCAAAACTATTTTGTGGATTTATTTTATGTTTTATGGTGTTACTCCCTCATTTGGACGTATTTTTCTCATCAAGAAGCAGTGTAAAATTAGAATACGAAATTGTTTTTGATCCCTTATTTTGAAAATAACAAAGGTAGTGCCACTCTTTGCACAATAACTCACAAACTTATGAGCAGATTATCATGGAATTTCAACAGCTTTTTTTTGAAAATTACTAACTAAAAATAGCAGTGAATGGAATAAGACTAGAGCTATCTGTGTGTTAGGCCCGAGACTTTTTTTTCAACCCATGTAGTATGTAGCCAACACACCTTTGAGATGCTTCTCTATATATTCTACAAAAAAAAATATGAATTCGGATGAACCATCAATGTTGTGTTTCTCAAGTCGTTAAATCTTGAAGAAATCACTTCAGAAAACTGTATTTCCGCAAATATTCCAAAATCTTTCGGCACTTGATGAAAGTTTCGCATACACAATATGATGGATATTGTAAATTTCATTTGATATGAGACCATCACAGTTCAAGTTCTTTTTTCAGGAAGATTAGTGAAGATATCATACCTAATACTATACAAGTACTTTTTTTAATTTTCTTGTCTAACTTCGCTTGGAGTTGAAGTGGTTAGTCAAAAAACCGTATGAGCGTCTCTTTAATAAAAAATTGACGGTCCTTGTGTTTTCCAAAACTCTTGACCCAAGTTCCTAATCCCCCTGTATACGGTATTAATGTTCCTTGTCACCTAATTCAATCGTAACCCAAAATATTAATTAATTGCATCTCACTGAACGTTACTGAATAACTAAAATATCTTGTAAACCCTAGACAAAATTTGGGCCATGATTGGTGAACATCTCTATCATCGGCCCGTGTCAAATTGATTCATTATATTTCACATGAACCGGTCTGCAGTGCAATTAAATTACATACCTCAGGGAGGTCGAACTTAATTAGGCCGAGATTAATATTGCTCCAGACTGAACTGCTTGACCGTTTGCCATTATTATCGACTGTTCTTCTATGATCAATTAAAACTTTCGACGCTTCACTAATTGTATAATAGAATTTGTGTGAATATTAAAGGTTGGTGGGGGAAAACGAAATCGTCCTTGTAAAGGACATTTTTATATATCAAAGAGTTCATCGTCAATGAAAAATATTAAAGGTGAAATTCATCTCTTATATCAACAAGTTAAAAACCGATTTTTTCTGTCAAATTAAGTTTCAGCCATACTTCCATAATTCTGAATATCAGGGACCGGGTCTGAGCCAAATATTTAAATCAAACGGCAAACAAAAAATTCATCAATAGGATAATGAAAAAATCCAATAATTCAGTTCAAATTCAAGATGACCAGAAGAGTAAACAAATTTGATTTGGTTCTGCCAGCTCATTAGTTAAATGAATAGATGATAGATGAAGAGGAACCTAAACTTATTTTGTAATCCGATTTGACAGAAAACTTTTTTTTAATTGTTCTGCTAGTTTTTCAGTAAGCTAGCAACAAAATATTTCCCTTAGATGATAAGAAAACATAATCGGAAACCTAAAATTACATTTAGAATTGCTACTCCGACAGGGTTGTAAAAAATGGTATGATGGGAGTAAGTATTTTATATTTATCGGAGGAAAATTCCTCATTTTGAAATAGTATATAGAGTTTGTAACAAGCGATCAAAATATTGAAAAAAGAAACATAATTTCTAGCCGGTCTTCTTATCCATAAATACCTATATGAAAATTATATCCGTAAAGACAGATAGTTATAGTGAGTTTTCAGCGTACGAGTACTTGCAAATAATAACTAACAAGCAATAACTTCTTGTTGAATAAAAAAAATAGGAAAACTACCGAGAGAACGTGTATTTTTATGCGACACTGTCTATTATGAATCTCGTTTTTTTATTGTCAGACTCCACGATCTAAAAGCATAATAATTATGAAATACGACGTTGAGAATATTTTCACATAAAAAAGTTATATAATACAAGTATTGTTAGCACTAATCACCTTACTTAGTCTCTTTTGAAACATTTTTGTCTTACTAAATAGATTTCTTTTTTGTTTTCTTTCATCTCACGCAGGAAACTTTATCATTTGGATCGACCTACAACATGGAGAATAAAGAAGGGGTTTTCATAATATCAGAAAAGGCTGCCGGAATATAAATACACACCAAAAAAGATTTCGTCAATTGTTCCTGAAACTTGGATACAAGGAAATGGGTTTAATGCTATTCAGACTATAGCTGGATGAATTTTAAAGTACGAATTGATGCGAAGAAAGAAAACGTGATATCAGTTCGATTATTATAAGTCGATATATGGAGGGCGGCGAGATATTTTAGATGCATTGTTTTTTCTAGTTTGTTTCGGTAAACATATGTGGATGATCTATGTATACATTATTGAAGATTTTTGTTAATAAATGATTTTTTCACCTTTTTTTCAACATTTTTCATTAAAATCAGCCGAGTGGATGCCAATATCATTTATAGTAAGAAACACTGATTTGGGAAAAGTTGGAAAAACATGAAATGAAAAAAAAATTGAATGTAACCACATAATAATTGACCTACACATATAGGCTAGCACAAGATGAGTCAGTCGTTACCTACAAACGAAAGCTGGTGAGTAACTAGACTGAAAATTCATTTTTTTACTATATTCCCATTTATTATTCAAGATTTTCCAAATTGATTGCTATTGGTTTGTAACTGTAATTCATCAACATTTCACTATGTTTCCTTTCCTGATTCACTTTAAACTTTAACTTATGAATTGTACTTCTTTAACATTTCTTTTTGATATTCCATACTTCATAATTTTTTAGCGAAGCTTATCTTTCTGAAGAGTCACCGTCATCTTTGTGCGATTCCCTCTAGATACTACGAATAGTATGAGGAATATTAAACGTCACACGAATAATATCGTCTAGCCGCTGAAAGCGTATATATGGATATAATCTGTGAATGTGCGAATCAACTATCTAAAAAGATATTCACAAGCAGAATAGATATATGACAAATATCCGTTTCCAATAGGACTCAGACTAGGATTTAGAGGAAATGTACTTTCATGACTGGAGTCATACTTGACTCTCAGAAAAATGTGCGTGAAATATTGCAACTGTCAATCACAACCATACGGTAACGACTATGGAGTCCCTCAGGGATCCATCTTGGGACCTCTGATGTTCCTGCTTTTCATCAATGATATGCCAGAACATGTAAATACAAACAGAATCATTCTATATGCAGACGATACAACAGTTGCTGCGGATGCTGATAGCCCTGAGGAGCTCCAAGTTAAACTCAATGAGCTGTCTGTCGAATTAACAGATTGGTGTTGCAAAAACTACTTAGTTGTAAATCCCAGTAAGACTGTTTTGATGCAGTTCTATTCCAGCACTATCAGGAAAATTGACGATTTACGAGTCAGAGTAAGTAGTCATGATGTGATTCCGTCAGGCAGTACTAAATTTCTTGGTACCTATGCTGACGGCATCATGACCT
>WOGR01006293.1:0-11101 GCA_015342045.1 Leptinotarsa lineolata | reverse complement strand
GATGAAGTCAACCATACTCGTTTATTACAAAAAACTTGAATACATGGGAATTTGCGACAACCTCTTATCTTGGATTCAAAGTTATCTCACTAACCGGATACAGATAACTCGAGTTAATGGATTTAAATGTTCTGAAAGTTCATTACCATCCGGTGTTCCTCAAGGATCCCATTTGGGACCATTCCTGTTCAATGTTTTTATGGACGATATTCAGCACTGTTTCTCTAATGCAGAATTTCTAAGATTCAGAGCAAGCTGAATCAACTATCCAGTTGGTGTTCTATGGTATGGAATTCAATACACGTAAATGCCATTCCATAGTTTTTAGCCGTAACCTCCTCTTATACTATAAATCAAGTTCCACTCAGTAATGTTACAGAAATAAAAGACTTGGGTTTACTCCTTAGACAGCATACTTTCATTTCAGGGCCACATGTCAGCCACTCTTAATAAGTCTCTCAAAATGCTAGGCTTCCTAAGAAGATGCACCTCAGATTTCACTGATATCAAATGCTTAAAAATCATGTACTGCTCTTTGGTAAGATCTCATCTTGAATACGTATCTTCTGTATGGAACCCTTCATATATTAGAATAAGTTCAGAGAAAATTTTCTCTGAAACTGTAGAACAAATCAGTACCTTCATTCCTTTATACCACGAACTATAAGAGCGGCAAATAAAATGGACCTCGATTTATTTATTTTTACAACACAGTCTCAGTTTCGGAGAAAGGCGAAATAAGTAGTTTCTGCGAACAGAAACATTTGATTATTGTTTGTATTTTTATATTTTTACAATTTGACTAGTTTTATATTTATGTATGGGTGTATAAATATTTGTATACTTTTTTGATTCTATCTATACTTTTGTATTAGGTATCATGTATAGCTATTTTTAATAATTGAATTGTACTGCGTGAAATGGGTCTTGAACTCGTAAATAAATAAATAAAACATTCCAAAAGCTAGGAGATTACAGCCGATTCTCGGCCTCCCCCCACCACTATGACGTAATAATTGCTTTTTTTTGTTGCTTAGTAACATAAAGTTGAAGTCACCTTGAAGTGTCTGGTGCATGGACCATTCAGAATTTTTTTCATATGAGATTTTGTGTGTGTGACATAATGACGTAATTACATATGGTTGGGGTGTGTTTGTGTATGTGAGAATGCATGGTACAGAGTTTATCATGGGCGTGACTGTATACAAAACATACGTCTGCATACTTCAAAGATCCTCCAATACTGAATACCAACCCCAATGAAAATAAAAACTCGTTGTTGTTGTGTAACAGTCGTTTGAGTGTGTTGATGTGAATGTTTTTATGAAAATGGACAAAATCGATTATCGAGCTGTCATTGAATATTTGTTTTTGAAAGGCAATACGCCTACGCAAATCGAAGATGAGTTGGATTCTGTGTATGGGAACTCTGTACCATCATTCAACACAGTGAAATTTAGGGCAGCTGAATTTAAAAGTGGCCGTAAGAGCTTAGGAGACGATGAACGTTCGGGACGTCCAAAAGCTACAACTACCGAGGAAAACATCGCCAAAGTTCACCAAACGGTCCTAGACGACCGCCGAATTGAAGTGAGAGAAATACCAGAGGTTCTGAACATGTCGAAAGAACGTGTTTGTCACATATTAATTCAACATTTAGGCATGAGAAAGCTGTCCGCGCGTTGGGTGCCGCGTTTGCTCACGTCAGACCAAAAACGTGTTAGAATGAACATTTCCATCGCTCTGTTGGCGCAATAAATCCCAGTTTCGGCGCCTATTGAATACTGTAAATGAAACTTGTATACACCAGTATACGCCCGAGAATAAAAACAGTCCAACCAGTGGACTGTAAAGGGGAACCGGCTCCAAAAAAAGAAAAAACTGTTTTTGCGGCTGAGAAAGAAATGGTGACGGTTTTTTGGGGTATTCATGGAGTTACTTCAATCAATTATCTTTAAAAAGGAAAAACCATTACGAGAGCATCATTACTTAACAAGCTGAAGACAGAACTCGCGGAAAAACGGCCACATTTGCAGAAAAAGAAAATACTGTTTCACCAAGACAACGCACTGTCCCAGACCTCAGCGGTTGCCATGGCGAAAATCCACGATTTACAGTTTGAACTGCTCGACCATCCGCCCTACTCACCAGATCTATCCCCAAGCGACTTCTTTTTGTTCCCCATTCTAAAAATTGCTTTGAAGTACAGATAATCTCGTCAAATGAAGAGGCAATCACCTTTGTGTAGAGTTAAAAAGCGACTATGTTGAAAAACAAAAGAAAATCTGAAAAAATGTCTTGTATCTTTGTTAGGTCTGAAAAGTTTCCGACCTAGTATGTATGTGTAAATTTCTTTTCTTGGACAGTTCAAGTTACTATAAACTGTATTACCCTAAAATGAACTGTGGGAAAAAAAAAGATTATTATAAAATAATAAATAAATATTTTATAATAACAAGAAACACAATTGGATTCGATACCGTACCTTCAGGTATTCCGTTCCGGGCACATGATTCTGATTCTGGATGTTCTGCTGGTTCACCTGAGTCTGGCTGGCGATAGGCTGCGGGTTTCCAGAGTTCAGAATGACACTCTTTACATTTTGCGTGGGCAGAGTAGCAGCGACTTGTTCGTTTTGCGGATTGTAGTTGTGCCCGTTGACCATAGGTTGGGCGGAATTCGACTGTGTTTGCGTCGGATAAGACTGCGCCTGTTGGAAGTTCTGCGACACCTGAACGGACGAGGTGGGGACGAACGCGCTGTTTTGATTCTGTATCAAGTTGGCGGGAACGTACTGTACGTTTTGGAAGCCCTGCGGTATCGTGAAGGCTGCAGCGTTTTGCACCACGCCGGTTGAGAAGTACGGCTGGTTGCCTATGAACTGAGTGGGGATATTGTTCTGCACCTGAGGCAGCGTCTGGTTCTGCATATTAGCGACCTGGAAACAAATTATACATACATTTTATCAGCAACAGATTTCTCACAATGATTTCAGTTCTTTTCTTTAAAGTCCCTTATTCTTCAATGTAAGTTTATGTATATATGTGCTTTATATTATTATGAAAATAAAGATGTCTTATTTAAAATGAATGAACTGATGGAAGTCTTACACTGATATTGAATTTTCAACTAGTTATTACAGTTTACAGTCTAGAAAGGGGTACTACCTTTCTAGACTGAATATGAACAAACTCATGAAAATATATTAAACAAATTGTCCAATGTTTCCGGAATTATTAGTCGTGGTCTGCAGATTTTTATGCCTGACGTTTCATCTGCTACTGCGGCAGATATTATTGAAGGCGATGCGGCACTGATCGAAGTGCTCTACATTGCTGCAATGCGCAAAACTGAAAATGATCCTTGTAATGGGACTAGGTGACAAACGACCAACTGCTTTTGTACCTGATTGGACCGACCCTTGTTCAATTACTGGGGGGATCTTTGTGTTATGAAGTGACAGTATCCATGACTTATTGATTTTTGAGCTGCCTTGCTTATGATTGAAATTACTCTCATGTTTAGGTATTCCTATGGCCTCTCTGAATAGCCTCGGATAGCAACCTTTGGTTTTATCAAGAACTCGCGTGCGTTCGAAGGCAATGACTGCCTTCTGAGAGCTTGTTCTGCAAATGCCAATTTATGTGTTTGGCCATTGCGAGAATGTATTTTCTTTATAAAACCAAAAGTTAATATCTGAGAATATTCATAGCCGTAAGAATAATTTCAACTTACCCACTCATACACACTCACTTTCACTTACTCAATCTCATACACACAATCATTCACTCATACTATCACTCATTTTCACACACTTCACTTACTCACTCTCACCCAGCCACTCATACACCCCATCACTCAGATTCACTTACTCAGTCCCACTCACTCTCATACACCCAATCACTTACAATCACTCATTCAGATCCACTTACTCACTCCCACTCACTCTTATACGCCCAATCTCTCATTCACTTATTAATACACTTATTCATTCATTCATAAACATTCACCTTCACTCACTCTCATACACCCACTCAATCGCTCTGAGCTACTAACACACTCACTTTCACTTACTCAATCATACACCTAATCACTCAATCTCGCTCACCCATACTATTTCACTCACTTATTATTACACACTTAATCATACACACTCACTTCCACTGACTCAATCTCATACACACAATCACTCACTCATACTATCACTCATTTTCACACACTTCACTTACTCAAGCTCACCCAGCCACTCATACACTCCATCACTCTCACTCACTCAGACTCACTTACTCACTCTTACTCTCATACACCCAATCACTCTCACTCACTCAGATCCACTTACTTTCAGTTACTCACTCCCACTCTCATACACCCAATCACTCTCACTCACTCAGACCCACTTACTTTCATTTACTCACTTCCACTCACTCTCATACACCCAATCACTTAGTCACTCACTTATTGATACACACATTCATTCATTCTCATACACCCAATCATTAACTCTGACTTACTCACTCTCATACACCTAATCACTCAATCTTACCCACCCATATTATTTCACTCAATTATTAATACACACTTACTCACTTATTCATACACACTCACCCACTCTCACTCACTCATACACACCCACTTTAACTTACTCTCTCATACACCTAATCACTCATACTAACTCACATTCAGTCATTTTCATTCAATGTCATACACCCAATCACTTACTCATACGCTCACTTTCACCTACTCAATCTCATACACACAATTACTCACTCATTTTCAAACACTTCACTTACACACTCTTACCCACCCACTCATACATCTCATCACTCACTTTCACTTACTCTGATACACCCGATCACTTACTCACTCAAACCCACTTACTCACTCCCACTCACTCTCATACACCCAATCACTTACTCAGATCCACTTACTTTCACTTACTCCCACTCACTCTCATACACCCAATCAATTACTCTCACTTACTCACTTAATAATACACTCATTCATTCATTCATAAACACTCACCTTCACTCATTCTCTTACACCCAATCAATCACTCTGACTTACTCACACACTCACTTTTACTTACTCACTCTCATACACCTAATCACTCACTCTCACTCACCCATACTATTTCACTCATTTATTAATACACACTTACTCACTTATTCATACACACTCACCCACTCTCACTCACTCATACACACCCATTTAAACTTACTCTCTCATACACCTAATCACTCACTCATACTAACTCACATACAGTCACTTTCATTCACTGTCATACACCCAATCACTTTCACTTACTCTCCCCCAATCACTTACTCGGACTTACTCATACAAACTCACTTATTAATAAACCCAATCAATCACTCTTACTAAAACACTCACTTTCACTTACTCACTCTCATACACCTAATCAATCACTCTTATACACCTAATCACTCACTCACTCGCCCTTACTATTTCATTCACTTATTAATACACACTTACTCATTTATACACAGTCACTTTCACTCACTCTCATACACCTAATCACTCACTCTCACTCATACCCTCTTACTCACTCACTCATACTCACATACACTCACTTTCATTCCTCTCATACACCCAATCACTCACTCATACTATCTCACCCTCACCCACTCACTCACACATACGCAAATATAAAAGCTGAAAGTTTCTATCATCTCCTGATGATTTCACCCAAACCAGAAAGAAACACTGTATCCCGATGCATGTTTCGGTAATCGAGTCAACTCCATCAGGAAAAAGAACAACAAATGAAAATATGTTTTCGTACTTTTTCCCCTATTTTAAATACTCCAGTAAGAGGAGTTTGCCAACCAACACCGTTTAGTGATTTTCCTATTTCAAACAGAGATTTCACTTCATTTCACCTGCGGGTAAAAGTACTGGCCAGGAGGAACCATCTGTGGTGCGACGTTAGCGAAAAACTGAGTTCCGTTGGTGAACCCGCCCTGGAGGAGCATCTGCTGGATCTGCTGTTGCGGCAGGCTCTGCGTTTGCATGTATTGGCCCGCGGTTAGCTGAATGCTGCCCGCCGATTGGGGGACTCTGGTGGCTCCCGCTGGGGGAGCCTCGTCGACGTAATCCATACATTTCCACCTGCCACGTTTGAAAGGTTCTAGGCTGGCGATCTTCACTACTTTGAAACGGTCGTTTCTGCTAGGGGTCGAGTGGAGTTCTTTGTCTTCGGTCGCTTTGGCCGTAGTGTCAGTCAACGTTTCGGTGGGGACCGTAACCATTTCAGAAGGAAGGTCTCCTGTCGTGGTTGCATTCGGTATAATGGCCACACCGTACTGGGGGCTTGTGGCGACTACGTTGGTGGCGTTGGTAGTCACAGACGGGTCGTCGGACCCTTGCTGGGTCTCTTCAAGGCCAGGAGCTGGTTGAAGGTTCGTTTCCACGTTTGCAGGTACCTCTGAGGGTTCTTGGGCATTTCCTTGCACTTGGTACTGACCTGGAAGAGGTTACAACCTATATGAACATGAATTCAAAATAGAATATTCCTGCAGATGCATTAGAATCAACATTGATGACAAAATAGGAATCAGGATGGTTGAAGGTAGAGAAACTCAGAACTTTACACCTACTCACCAACACACATAAAGTTTTGACCTCTAGTCAACCTGATTATTCACTGAAGAATCTTAGAACATTCTTAACAGTTGATAGTTTTGTCACAGAGAACAGTTTAGTTTTAGTCATCCCTAAATACAAATCTTCCATCTTCACCATCTTGCTGAATGGAAGTAACACTTTGTGAGATTTTTACTGAATAGTTTACAAAATGATAACACGTGTTTTACTATGCAAAAGCTTCAGCAAGTGTGTTCATAGTATGAATAAGATATTAACCATGATAATACTTACAGAATTCTAAATTATTAGAAAAACGTTTCAATATTACTTTTTCTTCAGATCAAAAAGTGTTTCACCTAGTGGCTTTAATGCATCTACCGTATTCTTGAATAACACATGGCACTGAATTTTCACTCACCTACAGGGTTGGCATAATCAGGGGCGAGTTCTTCTTGACCATTGCCATTTGGTTTTGAAACATATCTAAGTATTTTTTCGGATCTTCGTGGATCTGCGTTCATTATAACCTGGTGAATATGATATTGTACGGCTTACAGTAATAAATACTGTGAGTGCACGATATTCTGAATAATAATTAGAACTAAAAATATAAAATACAATATATGTAAGATGTCGTGTAAATGGGATAATATGGTGATTTCCGTGATAATTAACTTACTAAACCATTAATGTCCTGCACACAGGATTAAGCACGCACTTTCCTATTTTGTATAATATTATAATAACAACAACTAAAACTCCTTTTCAATAACAGAAACACTATTTTGTCTAATCTCCTCCATGTCAGTTGTCAAATCAATGTCATATGTTAATTGTCATATTTCATTTCCATCACATAGAACAAGGAACACACTTGTTTGTTTTTAATGTATTCAAGTGATTGATATGGTCTTCAGGTATCTTAACCAGTGAGAGAAATTCATTGATTTTTTTTTCTTTGAAATATTCAAATTTGATAATGACACAAATTTGAACTCGATTTGACCTTGAATTGATATAACTTCTTCCGAACGCTAGCGCCCTCGTATTTATCTTATGAATATTCAGAAGAACCAGATTTACAATCATAATCAATCGTCAATGATGATGCAATCGACTTCAGTAATGAACAATAATAATAAAAATAATCCTTAGAAAGCATGGAATACTAAAATTTTGACAACCGAAATGCTCTGTCTGTGAAAAATTAAAACTATGGCAAATAACGACACATTTGCCCACCAGACACTGCCAGGGGTACTTTTTTTCGGCTGATTTTTTTGGAATTCCAAGCAGTTTTTACAGCTTCATTGAAAGTAATATACTTTCAAAATCTAAATTGATGTATATGCATATTTCCTACTGATATAATTTTTTCCATTAGGATAGAGATACATTGAGTGCGCACTTGGTTTATCAATGGAAAACACTATAAAACATTTAATGACGAAAGCGTATTGAATATCGTGAATGAACAACACATGCTTCTCTTGAAACAATATATTGGGTCCTTAACAGCAGCGTCTACAAATGCATTGGCACATGCTGAGGATAAGATAAGACAAGTAACGAACATTGTACGTATCATTTCAACAAGTTTACTATTGAAAATAATTTTCCCTCGCCAGGACAAAATTGCTGTCACCCGACGTGCGTTTCACTAACCCAGATAGCATTGTCAGGAGATAATGATGTCGTTTTGGTTCGTTTTAGAAATTTAAATATGATTTGATTTTGCAAAAAGTTTATTAATGAATTCAACATTTTATTTTACTCTCTCATCATATTGAATTTGATTGAAAATGTGCAAGTAATGAAACTCATCCATTTCCATCACGTTTTCTTGTGTGAAATGAATATATTCTGGCTGAAGTCATAAAATATCGGAACTCCGATATTATGAGCTGAAGTTACGAAAGGTAATAGCACAGAATAGTGTATTCTGTGGTTCTAGGTCATGAATATTTTTGTAAAGAATGACAGGTGGTGTTTCAAATTTAACAATCGCAGTCAACTTATGGAATAGTGGAATATCCACTTTTATTAAAGGAAATATTTATTTGAAGGTAATTTTCTTTATGTAAAACATGTATCAAATTAGAGATAGATCACGCACTGATTACCATTTACCAAAGAAACCTTGTTTTGATGAGAGAAGTCATATGTCAAGTCAAAAATATTTAGAAACAAGCTTGTAATAGAAATACTTCTATTTCCTTGGCACAGATCTCAATCCTCAGATCTACTAAATATTAGGTTATTGTTTCAATTTGACAAATTTGTGATTAGGTTTGCTGCTAATAAAGGTAATTATGGAAATACGGATTTTTTTGTAACTTATCAAAATCCTTGCATAAATATCTATTGTTTTTTGCTTTTAACATAAAAAACTTAATTTCCGTCATACGTGACTGATTACAGACACTTCTAAGGATAATATATGATTACATAAGCTGAATACCTAATGATGTCCTGTTTTCATGGGCTTATCAGTAAAATAATGAAAATTGAGCTGTTCCCGTCTCATTAAATACATTCGATTGTGAAAAATCCAGAGAGAAAATAATAATTGAATATTTATTTTATAGATATAAGATGGCAGATGCACAAAAAGTTTCCAGGCCAATGAAATTTCCTTATACTTTTTCTGCCAAAATCGCCCAGTTCCCATGGAAGTATCATTTAAAGAATCAATGGCTGTGGAAATATTACGCAATTTCAGTTGTTGTTTGCATACCAATTTTCAAGTCAATCAGTAATTTAGGTAAGTATTTACAAAATATCACTACTAATCCTAATTCACAAAACTTACCCTGGATTTATGCATCAATTTCAAGTCATTCGTCATATTCTGATGAAAACATGTTTCCCACTCCATTACTCTTGACACTTGTTTCTTTCACATTAGGTAACATCATCAGGAGATGAAAAAAATGTTTTCATAAGGTTCAGAATTCTATCTATCAAAAACGTATATGTTGCTAGTTTTTAGTCACAAGATATTATGTGGAGTAACATTTGTAACGACTTGAAACTAATTGCACTTGCATGAATTTTTCTATTAAAAATCAACAGTCTGTTCTTATGACTCATTACTTACAATTTGTGATTAACGACATACAACTTAAGACTGACATGGTTAAGTAACTATTGTGAGATTGTACTGAACAGTTCGTAAAATCACAACACGTGTTTCACTATACAATACCTTCTTCAGTAGTGTTCCAAATTACATTGTGCTTTTGGTATATATTTCGATAAGTTGAATTATATTACAGATTTTCACTACACACTCAACCAATAATTTCAATCGTTTTGGGAGCAAATTTTTGCCTTAGTTTTTCTCAATTGGCCACATCCATCTATGATAATATCTCCGAATGTGAAAGTTTACATTCTTTGACTTCTAGAATACAAATTTTATCAGTTTAATTGCAATTCCATGATGTGGAACAGTAGCATTTCCATACCAATGATTTCTTTTTCTTCACAGCAAATTCCCCTGCTAATGTTGCAAAATGGGCGGAAATTCGTCGCAAGGAATTAGAAGAGCACCACCATTGAAGACATAATCATTCCGCAATGGTAGAAAAAGTAGACCTAGCTCATGTTGTCACAGTTCAATGGATATAAAATACATGAAATCCGTTTTTGAAAACATTGTAAAACTTCCTCTACATGTCTAATTGTTAATAAATGTCAGTATCAAAACTTTGTTTTTTAATTATTAGGAAAATGACATACAGGGTGTAACAACAATTGGATATTTGTTGATTTAATATTCAAAAAGTGTAACATAAGTACGTTAAAATATTGAAGTGACGTATTTCCTAGACAATTTCAAGAAAAAAGTCTATATAAACTTGTGTCCGGAAATGCTTTGCTTCGGAGATACAGGGTGTTGAAATTGAATTTTTTTTGTTCGTCTCTTAAAAATAACTTGTAAATAATAAGTTATTTGCACGAAATTTGGTACCTGTTTTTTTTTGACCTGGGAAATCATAATTTCGTATTGATCTTCATGAAACATCTAGAGGGCGCTGCGTATACTGTCATTATTTGGTTGAAATTTCCCTAACTTTTTTGATAGTAAACTTTTGGTACTTTTCATGAAGAAACCTAAGTCCCACACCTTTTCTGAGTAAAGAAGGTACACTTCCTCAACAATGCTGGAGGTGATCGTTTTCGAGATATTTACAATTTTCTATATCGATGCATATTACTTAGCTCCTGTGGCGCTAAGTGAAGTTGCTGAGAACATTACAAAAAGTAAGTATGTGGTGGATCTCGTCAAAAACAACTTTTTCCTATAAAATGTTTATCGAAAAATCATTCGTTTTCGAGATACAAATTGTTGAAATTTTTTAAAAGATGGTTGGCTTTTGTCACCTTACTTTCCTCTTGAATAATTGAGTACTGGACTGGGAAAGGTTAGGTTAGGTTAGGTTAGGTTAGGTTAGGTTAGGTTAGGTTAGGTTAGGTTAGGTTAGGTTAGGTT
>WOGR01006290.1:0-13178 GCA_015342045.1 Leptinotarsa lineolata | reverse complement strand
ATCATGTAGTTGACCCACTTAGGATCCTTCTAGGTTTCCAGGGTAGCTGGTGATTATCATAAAAAAATACTAGAAATAAAAATTGTTCATTTCAAAATATTTATTCGTGTCTCCAAATTATTACTTTATTCTTCCTTCTTTTTTTGGCAATATTTATCTGAGATTTGAAATTCATATTTATATATATAAAATAATCTTACTCTACCATATAACTTCAAAAGATGAGATATTGGGAAATTTTCACATGGATGGTTACAATTAAATTGTTCAAACTATGAGGCAAATCCTGCAATGACATTTGTTCCTGCAATAAGATTTTTAAAATTGCTTTGGAAGTTTACTTCCAAGGAGGAAAACACAGGTAACATATACGTCCTAATAAGAGCAAAGCTAAAAGCAGAATGTTAAAGTCTGTCACCTCCCAAAATGGCGGACTCATCAACGGATGCGAGATCTTCTCCCGCCAAGCGAAGTGACATTGCTGATTGTTACCTATGCTGTGATACGGTCGACGTGCGTTTCGCTAACCAAGTTAGTATCATCAGGAGATGACTGAGAAAAATGTTTTGGCTATGTTGAACTAATTTCTAGTATTATGTATTCTACCACTAAGGCATATTAAGCGAAACTTGATTTCTCTGTTCCATGAATTTCATTAATCCCAAAATTTATTCATAGAATGGAAAAAAAACGGATTTATAAAATGAGCTGTGAAGATTGCGTCAAAAAGTATGTAGGTCAAACTAAGCGGGCTAAAATAGCTCGCTACAAAGAACTTGTTCCACATTTGTCGTTTTATAGACCAGAGAAGATGAAGGTATAGTTTGGAGATATTAATAAAGAGCAATTATTTTATTGAAAAGCTGTTTCCTTATTGAACAAGTATAAAAGAGATATGATACAAAAAAGAAACTTGGTAATGTCTTCAAAATAGCTTAATCATTTCACAAAAACAGTTGAGAGATTTTCACTTCACAGTTTTGTAAGAACTTGTTGGAAAAAGCTATACTGTTGCCTGTTTTTAAACTGTTTAGTGAAAAGTGTGAATAAGTATATACGTTATGGATTTTCAATGTATCGGTCATTTCTATAAAATTAATATATTTGAGCTGTTTTTCATTGTATTTTTTTGAGAACTGGCCATAATGTTATGGGACCTTCCAGTTGGTAGAATCATTTCTGAATCTATCAACCATATAATATTTCAAATCATCATTCGATGATTGAGGCATATTATCCTCAAAAAGACATTATCTTAGATCTCAGAATGATCCCAATCCCAATGACGAACCCGAATACGCCTAAAATATTTGTGAACTTTTTTGACAGATGATATTAACGGTAGACGGGTTCTTGAATTCACCAATGAGTTCACCGATTGATATCCGATGGATTCATCTATTGGTCCATTTTAAATGTTAACGTATTTCTGTTGTGAAGCAATTTGTCAAAAAATCTGTTGCGTTCAAGAAATCGCCTGGTTCTCACTTTTAAATTAGATGAACTCTCACATCAAGAGGAAAATCAGATGTATCTCTCTCTGTTCTGAAAGTAAAATAGAAAGACTGATTTTTCTCTTGATGCGAGAGTTCACTTCATTTGAAAATGATGCCCCTGGTGATAATCATTGACCTAAAAAGTTGTCGACTTGTTACTGAACGTGAACAGGGTAAAATAAAGCTAATTGGTTGAAATATAATAATACACCAGCCTTTAAACCTGCAAAGATGACATTGTTATAATTTTTCAACTGCAAAAAATTGAATTTGCCCTTAAAAATGATATTAAACACCCGTAACACAGATTATGGGTCTTAGGAACTTGACCCATCAAGCCACCAGTTCTCAAAATAGAAACACCTACGTCATTTCAACATGAACTATATCCCGACAATAAATATATCTTAGACAAAATATAGTGATATCAGGAACTTGTGAGGCAATTTTACTTATAGCAGAAAATCTATTCTTCTGCATCAAAAGCATGTTTGACAGTCCCCAGAGCCGTTGACGCTGTGTAATGAGTATCTCATAATGTTGAGTCCTTTCAATACAAGATGGTTGTCAGTAAAAGCATGTCTTGATCGTATTTTAGAAAAGTATCTTCCTTTGAAGAAATACTTTAGGGAGTTGTTTTTCACTGATTCCTCAAAAATACTTGAGCACAGCTTCATCCAAGTTCATATGGAATTTATGCTTTGGGCCTTTTGACAGAATGTAATGAGCTGTTTCAATCTGAAACCCCTTTGCTTCATAAGTCAAAGTCAGAATGTAAAATATTACTCAAGACTTTGTGCAGCGTTTTTATATCGGTAAATTATTAGAAAGACTGCAATATATTTGAACTAGACCACAAGAACTTTGCAATCCACGTAGAATTAAAGGGATCTCTGCCTATGAAAGTATTCTTTTAAGGAAAGAAGACGTGAATTTGAAATAAACTGAACAAAATGGTAAAAAAGCGTATTTTGGTTAGATGGTGTGGGTATTTTGTAGATATGTCATTGGCAACATCGCGCTGTAAATTGACAGATCACGTATGTGGCGCCCCCTTTCTACCATTTATCCAAAAACTTGTAAAAAACACATCGTTTGGTGAAGTTTGACAAAGCTTTTAAAATTTGTAAGTGAATTTTACTGTATTAAAATTTTTTGCCAAACAGAATTCTTAAACAATAAGTTGAATATTTCATCAGGTGTATAACGGTGTGTTCACAAACGAGTAAAAACGACGATATCGGCGATTTCCACCGGACTAGGGTCTATAATGGCAGCCAGCGATTCTGCAGGCGATGATTCTTTGTATCCCATCGCCGTTCTGATTGACGAGCTGAAAAACGAAGATGTTCAGGTATTTTATAATTTGTATTTGCTTTAATCTCTTCATCTCCTATTTAACATTTCGGTTGTGGTTTTGGGCAGGAAAACATTGTTAGGGGGCTTAACCACTCTGCTAGTTACTTTATCAAAATGACATCATCCTGTCAAATTTTAATAGTGTCTTGAAAATTATTATTTATAGATTTAGGTCTTGCTAGTGTGCTCTGGAATAGTATAAATTTTGTGTTATCACAATATTTAATTAAGAATTTAATTAACAATTTTTTATCTCTGTTGGTCATGATTAGTAATATAATTATTGTTAATGAATCATATGCACTTGTTCTATCTGAAAAATATATCTTCAGTGCAAGTTGTCAAGATAAAATATTGCCATTAACCTATTGTCTGAGAACAATAAATGTATAGTATATACAGGGTGTGAAGGTTATCCACCCTAATAAATATTTCAAAGACATAAATTGAAAACAGGTTGATTTTTGTTTCTAGGCTAATCTAGCAATTCTTCTTGTATTAAGTGATATCTCTTAATGAAAATGCCTTTCAAACCATTTTCGACCCCAAAACTTTTTTATATCAGAAGAAATGAAGAAATTTATTGAGGTTAATAATAGTTATATTTTTTATTTCATTGTAAATTATTTCAGTGAAACAATTTATAAACTCTTTAGCTCACTTATTGAGATATTTCTGAATATTTCTCCTCTTCATAGAAGAGAACTTAAGTCTAACCACTCACAGGTTTTGGTGAAGTGGAAGACAGTACAGTAGGCTGTGTAATATTCACTGTAATTATTCCCACTGTGATTCGATAATACATAGAGATTATAACGACAAGTGACTAGAATATCTGCAAAGAAAAATCACTTATCTAAACCTTCCAAGGGAAAGTCGATAGCAACATTTAAATTTACGGGGATACTTATGGATTAATAGGGATTTCATACACTTTCTTCTTCCTCTGCATTTCAAACACATCAGTTTTGTGTCTCCATTTAATTTTTTTTTTCTCAGTAAAGGACTCCAAGCATTGCGACAAACTCACTCGAATCATCATTATACAATGAAAAATCCAACTGTTTTTTCTGGGTAGTTTGCTTATTAATATCTTCCAGATATTTTTTGATGATTTTTATCTCATAAAGATAACAATAATAATGAAAAGTCTCACTATGGTGACAAGTTTCAAGACGTCGTGGAATTAATTTTGGATCTAAAAGTGCTTTGGAGTAATTGGAAATGTTTGGAAAACCATATATTTTGAAAAACTGTGGAATATATTCGTTTTTTTTTAGTTCTGAACATGAGACAAATTTTGGTTTTTGGGACGTTGATGTAATACAAAATGTTTTATATATACTATATATAAATAAAATAATATATATCTTAAGATACAAAATAACAATTTTACAAAAAGCACTGCACCAAATAATGAATTTAAAACTATTATATTTGGCTAAATTTGAATAAGCATTGATACATTCATAAGTGACATGTGCTTACTAAATTTTAATTAGCATAACTCTCAAATGGCTAAAATCATATTTCAACCTTTCCTATTTATTGAGAAAGCTATTATTAAGTCATATGTAGCCTTTGTAAAATGAATCTACTAAATTTTATTGAGCATGACCTCTCAAATAAAATCATATTATAGCTTTTCCTGTTCAATGAGGAATCACACTCATTCATTCATACATATATGGCATTTGTAAAATGAATCTACTAAATTTCAATGAGCATAACCTCTCAAATAAAATCATATTTCAACTTTTCCTATTTATTGAGAAAGCAATTATTAAGTCATGTGTGGCATTTGTAAAATGAATCTACTAGGTTTTAATGAGCATAACCTCAAATAAAATCATATTTCAGCTTTTCCTGTTTATTGAGAGAGCAATTATTAAAATCTTCTGAATATTAGTGAGCAACCTCTCAAATAAAATCATATTTCAGCTTCGCCTCAACTCAATCAAAAAACTGTCCACAATTGCTCTGGCTCTTGGTGTGGAAAGAACTAGAACAGAGCTCATTCCTTTCCTTACGGAGACCATCTACGATGAGGATGAAGTGCTGCTGGCATTAGCCGAACAACTGGGAACTTTCATAACCTTGGTTGGCGGCCCAGAGTACGCCTCTTGTCTGTTGCCTCCTCTAGAGAGCCTCGCTACTGTAGAAGAAACGGTGGTACGCGACAAAGCGGTCGAATCTTTGAGAGCAGTGGCTCAACAGCACAGTCCCGCTGATCTTGAGGCTCACTTTGTGCCTTTGGTGCAGAGATTGGCTGCCGGAGATTGGTTCACCACCAGGACGTCTTCTTGTGGGCTATTTTCGGTGAGTAAGGGGTATAATCACAAGGGAAATCAACTTTACTCTGCATCTATATATACAGACGGTTTTTTGCTGATCCCAGTAGAGGGAAGTTACCCATTTGGGGGACAATAAAAATTTTGTTTTCAGATCACCACAATCAATGATCATTTCAGAGATATTTGCAAAAAACTGAAACTTTTGGATTTAGTTTATTGACATTATCGCCTCCTTTCAAATATTATTAATAATAATTTTTTATTTCCAGTCATACAATAAAGTTGTGTAGGAAGTGTCAATACAAAATAAAAATTATAAAAGAGACGAATAGGAGAAGACAGGTTCATACTCTAAAACTAAGATGAATATTAGTTATTCAAAGAATTCTTGCACAGCATAAAAACATTTTTCTAATTGATAATTCTTTAATGATATATCTTTGAACCAATGTATTCTGGTCCACATAACTTTACTTTGAACCTAGCTAAGGGCAAATGAAAATGGTTCTTGGTTCTAGTATCATGTTGATGAAGTTTTAAATTTGTAGCAAAAGTTGAAGAGAACAGAATCAAATATTAGTACAACCAGAGAGGTAGGAATCAAATATTAAATTTTTTTTATTCTAATATTATTTCACTGTTTAATAAATATTTCTGATTCAAAACACGCAAATATAATTGATTTCAAAAGTATTTTCAAGAAATGTTTACATTATAGAAACCTGGAATAATATTTAGAATTCTGCTTCGTTACGTTAGGTTCAATTAATTTTTGTTTATATTTGCAATATATGGAGATAAGAATTTTGTATAAGATAATCTAAAATTAGCAGAGGTTTACTCTTGAAAATCATTGTTATACTGAAAATGATAAATACAAAACATTTTCGTAGCTGTTTTGAAAGAATTCTAGGTGGTTGGTGTGTCATTTCGCTGAATCATATGATGATATACTTTATTGTGCATGAAATAAGTCATGCTTTCAAAGCTTACAGTAAAGTATCCATTATCAAATGAAGTCAATAACAGTAAAACCAACAATTATTGTAGCTGTTCATCAGCTTGGAATAAATAGCAAGTTATGAAATCTTGTTCTACAGGCAGTTATTGTCAAGGAGGCATAATAATAATAATAAATTTATTAATCCCAAGAAATATTACATGTTTATAGTAGGGATAATGTGACACACATTTTGAAAAAGAAAATGAGAACATACTGAGAATAATACAACAAATAAAAATATTTGGAACTACTAAATTGTCAAATCTATTTCAAAATATATTCTTTTAGTTGTGCCTTGAATTTCGTTCAATTAATTTTTTCTTATATTAGGAATTTTTTTATATAAATTAACTCCATCACAATAATAACCTTGTATCCAATACATTGATTGATTGTGAATGAATTTTTTTCTCAAAATTACTTTTTCACTCTAAAATATCAAGTCATATTAAACATTTATCCTGTTTATTATTTTTTTTAAATATTACTATATTTTTGAGCCTAGTGCTCTGGATCAATGCCTCAATTTTTCATTTTCAGGTGTGCTATCCTAGGGTGTCTGCAACAATGAAGCAAGAGCTCAGGTCTCATTTCAGGGCTCTTTGCCAAGACGACACTCCAATGGTTCGTAGAGCTTCAGCCACGAAGTTGGGCGAGTTGGCCCAAGTTGTGGAATTAGAATATTTGAAATCGGACCTAATTCCTATGTTCGTCAATTTGGCCCAAGACGAACAGGTAATGTACAATTTTTTTTAATTTTTAATATCAGTATCTAGATATTTATTTGATTTATCTTGTATGAATTCATAAAAGTTATACTATTTTTCTAATATTGATTATTAAAGTAATTGCAGATCCATCAATTTATGCTGATAGAGGTGAAGACTGACTTAACTGTTCCTATTTGGCATTTGAAAATGATATACTATTAAAAAAACATTACATATGTTCGATGTTACATATGTGTTTTAGTTAGTCAGTGAAACATTTTAGGATTCTTTTTTGTTTTTCTACCTTTCAAGCTTTATCAACGACGTAATGATAATAATAATAATAGTCTTGTTCGGCAACACAAGGATAAGCCAATGCATGGGGTCTTCTTTAATAATATTGAAGACTTAGGCTTTTCAAAGCGCCTGACTTTCGCTTTCCTTAGGTCGGGTGGGCTGAAGTCGGAAACGGGGTTCATCATGGCATGCCAGGATGGTGTCTTCAACACCTTAGTCTACCGCAGTCGCGTGATGGGTAAAGAGGTTTCTGACACAAGGTGCAGGGCCTTCCGAGACACGTACGAGACCCTAATGCATTTGCTGTCAGCAGGTCCAGCATATGCGGTCTCGGCCTACATTAATGGACATAACGCGGCCCTAAGAGTGCTTTATTACCGTCTACGGCACTCTTACGGTATTGACGAGATACCGGTGTTGCCCTACGATCCGGGGGATATTGAATCCATTGTGGAGAACAAGAAGTGCCGAATTTATCGAAATTATATGTTTCCTACCGTTAGGCTTATACAAGCTAATAAGCATGATGTAGTTCTTCTCGACCACCAGAGCAAGACGAGATTTGTTGTGGAGGTTTCAGCTCTTGGCGAGACGAATTTCGTCCAAGAAGATGAGGAAAAACGGATTAAGTATCGAGATTTTCTATTCGAACTCAGCAGACTATATTCAGACCACTCTGTCAAGATGGTTGTTCTGATTATTGGAGTCCTTGGTGGAATGACGCCCTCTCTACTCTCGAATCTTAAAATCATACTGGCTTGCCGCACTAAGGCAGAAATCTTAGCCGGACAGATGCAGAAGACTGTCATTCTTGGCTCACTGCGCTTACTCGGGGCACATGATTATCGGACCCAATGATCACTTACCCCACACCTTGGTGTGAGTGATCATTGGGTCAGAATAATAATACGGTGAGAAAATGATAAAAATAATGATAACTTATTCAGAATAAAAGAAAAATAAATAAAACTAAGAGGCTACATGATCGGTCTAAATAAAAAAGTGTGGAGTTGGGTGCAAGCACTTGTTTCTCATTAACAAAGTACAGGTTAATAACAATATAATAATAGAGATATAAGTATGATATAATAATATAAAAAATATGTCGACAGCTTATTTTTTTGAAGGTAAGTACTGACTCAAAAAGCGGTGAATGCAACAAGACTAGCTCTATCTATGTCCCGAAAATTATCAGTCCAAGTAGTATATGTATTTTATTTTGTGAAATAAAAGTTATTGTTATTATTATTATTATTATTCCAAAAACTATTGTTGTGAGAGTTTTGGATGACGTTTCTGAAATAAGAGATGGCTTTATAGTTGAATGAAATTCAAGTGTATGAATAATGGACTCCACTATTTTGGGAAAACATTGATATCCTATCAATAAAATTCGTTATCATTATTATTATAACATAATTATAGTTTTGTCGATCATTTGAAGGAACAATTCATCTCAACTCCATACACTGTAGGTTAATGGACTGACACCTATCAGAAAACAACTACTCCCCTAGCTAATACCACGAAGGGCGTTGGATTATATCCGACAGGTGTCAGTGCAGGAATCTTCACTAAAGTATTTTCTGCATATGCTGTTGGCAGATCAGTTTCGTGCTATCTGGCCTCTCGTCAGTGCAAGGTAGTGGCCATCATCAACATAGAGTCGATGATATTCTATAATTAAAATTCGAATTCCTATATGTGAAAAACTAATTCTCAAAGTTACAAACTTCATAACAAACAGCAGCACATTATGGTTTGTCATAGAGTTCTATAAATCCATATAGGTCGAATAATCAGGTTTTTTCTTCACTTTTTCAACCGATGTATACGGAGAATTTCATTAAAAAAATTATTTGTTTTCATACATTTATTGTGTTGTTCGATATCGTCATCCGAACGACGAAAATGAAAAGCAAAATTAGCGAAGAGAGAGAGACCCGTAAATAGGTTCTTCGTGATGAACATCCGAATATAATCAATAGTTTTCTTTAGCATGAGCGATAACCTTGACTGGCACATCTTCAAAAACTTACCATCGTGACTTCCTGTATTATAACTCATCAATGCATGATCGACATGTATAATGGATATCCAATCGAGTGGTTTTTGAATTATTTTCGATGGACCGTTTATGTTGATACTCGCTGGTAAATATTTATCATTTACATAAAAAATTACCGAGTTATACTTAGGTTCGGCTGTCGAGTGGATAATTATAAACAACCATTCGAATACCATTCTGTGCGTTTGCACCTTGGCCTCAAAACTACCCATCACCAATACACTGAATCGTAATATACTTGGACATTGAATTGCAAATGATCGTGGGCAGAAAAGTACGTTGTTTTTATTTCATCTGTAAATATTGATTAAGTATAATGTTTTATTGGGCACATGTTTCTGTCTAAATCCAGAGTTGTGCACAAAAAAATAATATCGGGTACAATTTTTATATGTTCCGCTTAAGGATAAACTTGTAAGGCAAAAACAACTCTCGACTATTTTAAATCAATTTGAAGGAGTCTGCTGAAGACCAGCTTGGAGTTTTATCATCCCCTTAGTCAGAAGCAGCTCATGTGGAATACGAATTGCAAAACCGAGATAACTGCTATTCCGTATGGTTTAATTTTGATTGCATAAAAATCTAAGACATTGCTTGACCTGGTAGACGAAGATAATTCAACTTTCTTCAACTCCCCACTCGGTTTAAGGGAGCCAAAGGTCATAAGCTTGGAAAATACGATATATTTAAAGAAGACCCCGTGCATTGGCCTATCCCTATGTAGCCACTTGAGTAATTTTTCATCATCTGCTTGGCTTACGCTATTAGAAAATCTCTAGTACCTACCTACTTTCAAGAGAACCACACAGAAGATTGAACATCCTAAATGTTTCGCATGATAACGAACCATTTTCTTGTGGTCAAAAGTCTTAAGTTGTCGTGTTGTGAGGGAAGTATAACTTCGGAACATGCGATTCAGTGCACGAAATTCTATACGGAGATATATAACTTTGTAAACTCCCGAGTCTATCCTAATAACACCGTAACGGCAACCACAATCCTGTTCCCGTTTGTCATCATTATCTATTATTTCATATTACTTTGTTACTTCAAAATATATAATGGTTGAAGATTATATGCAAAAAAAGGAAAACTGAGAAGTTGATGATTTGTAAAGTAAACTAAAGTATATTGGTCAGGCTAAATGAGGCAATAAAACTCATTTTTCAAGAACACGCTACACATATTCGAGTCTAGAAAAGTATAAAGTCGTTCAACACGTCTTGGAGAACGGCATTAGAATGAAAAAACATTGTTGAGAATTGCACAGTCACTCCAGAGATTTTCTAATAATTTCTACAAAAACTAGTTTGAGAATTTTTTTCTGAGGCTATCGACTAATATCAAATCGATTTGAGAGGAGCAAGTTAATCCGAGCCACAAGGTTCCCATGTAGTATTCATTAGTATCCATATCTATTAATTTTTGCATTCGTACTTAATCTTCTCTTAATCTAACTAAATCTGTTGAATCTTGTATTTGAAAAACTGTTTATTTTATGCTGTTTCATGTTGGCGATAAGAAAACTGGAGATTTTGCACTTGTTTGAATAATTTTTGCCATATCGCATAATGTTTACTAATGAATCATTCATTACACCGACTAATATCCCTAGTCATAAAAACTGGTGCCGTATAAAAACACAACCTACCAGAACGTTTTATGTTTTGAATTGATGTACGAACGCCCAATTTGGGCCCCAGCTAGACGGTATGGTATTGCATATATGACCATAGGCGTACTTGGTATCATTTTGGGACAAAATTAATCTAGTGTGCATTCAAATGTTGAGAAGTTTTGAACATGTTGCATATTTCATGTTGTTAATACTTCGAACAAAAAATGAATTTTAGCTGCATCCTGAAATATTTTTCTCCACATGGTTTTCACATCTTTGAAAAGAGTTTAATTAATTGCCTTCTTCCTTTCTTTCGCAAGTTTCTCACATTTTTTGCATGAAGATGGAGAAGTAGACAGCCGAAAAGTTTTTTCTCCAAAAATTAGTCACCCGTAAAAATAATTCCCATTCAATTTATCAAAATTTGTGTGCATGTATAAGGCATGACAGAGTCAATTATTGATTTGAAAATTTAAAAAAAAAATGTGTCTTCGAGATGAGTTTTGAGAGTGAACTTGAACAAAGCCTTTTGTTATTTCTATATATTCTATATATTCTATTTACAAAGGATGCTTAAGAGTTCTAAACAAACATTACATATTATATTGAGAATACTTTTTTGGCCTTCTAGATTTTTCCTTCGAATTCTTGTGCCATAGCTGTTTTTTGTGTATCCCGCCTAAGCCTTACTTTAAGCAAGCGGGTTGTACCGATACCGATTGAATACCATAGGCGCCCTGTGCAAAAAATCGCACATTAAAATGTAATGATACCTCTTTGATCCTTAGCTTGTCCTATGTATTCATAACCGAATATCATACTTTCTGGAATAGTATTGCCGGCCTCTAAAAATTATTCTTGTTTTAACGTATTCAAAAAACACTTTATTGTGAGATTTTCACTAAACAGTTTGATAAAAACGTGTCTTCACTACACTAGGTAATGAAGACACAGAAGAAGTCATTGTATGACGAAACACGTGTTGCTTTTTTGTAAAACTGTTTAGTGAAAATCTCACAATTAAGTGTTTTTTGAATACGTTTGTTATGGATTTTCATCAAGTATCGGCCAATTCCATTACATATTCTTGTTTTTCAGGCATCACTTTTGCAAATATTATAGAGTTACAATTTTCATAACAGTCTTACAGATAATCCGTTGATCAGTAACTTACAATCAAACCGTTACACCTTTTAAAAGTGAAGCTATACGTCCATGTGTTTTTGTTGAATATTAAATTCCAATTTATAATTTGGCCATTTACTTTCCAGACACTTATTCTACAACAAACTATTGTTTAAACTAATTTGAATTCAAAACAGAAATTGAACAGAACGGAATATTATTATTGTTGATGGATGTAAATCTTTAATGAACAGATCGTACCTGCTTGTTGGAAAGGATTTTTTTTAATTTGAAAGTAGTATTCGAACAACCAGATCAGATCTTTGAATAATTTTTTTCACTAGCACTTCAATCACTTTCACTTGTTTTTTTTTCTATATATTAGCATTTTATTAATTTTTGCAGACATTTTGATTGCAAATGAGAACGATGATGTGTGAGAAACACATATCAAATACCTTTTTGTCTCATCAACTAAACTGGTGTGAAGAAATTTTAAACATATTAAAATATCTATGTCGTAGAAAACGATCGAACGTATTTTCTCACATTGACATTGGTGGCATACTCGTATTAACACTGTTACTATGGCACCCGGTAGAAATCTTTTTTATTACATCAAAGTCCCAAACAAACCTCAAACAATGTGACCCTGGCAAATTTCATGATCAGTTCGAAGGATTATACTCAGTGTGAAAATTTAACCTTCACAGGAACAACATATAAAAGATTCACCATTGATTTCCCAACATTTTCAATGAAAATAATGTCTTTGAATACTGTGAAGTTGCTCCGACTATTTTCTACATCCTGAACATCCTCAATAACTATGCATGTTCTCAATTTATGTAAAATATTTACAGTACTTAGTTGGATAAGAAGAGCAGCGTTCTATGAACGGTTATAATAATCCTAAAAAGTCAGCTGACCCGTAATTATACCCATCATTATACACTCAAATTTCAATTTATTATGAAAATGGATTGATTCATATTAAGCTTCGCTTGTTACGATAGAAATTGTGGCTATGTATTATTTCAGGATGTGGTAATTGGTTTTGAATTCTTGGTATCCCTGCGAATTTGTACTACGTGACGTAGTGTAACAAAACAGTTTCTCAATATCACACGTTGTCACTACTACGAGTATATACAGTGGGTTTATCTTTATTAATTATATATATATATATATATATATATTTGTATATT
>WOGR01006289.1:0-13179 GCA_015342045.1 Leptinotarsa lineolata | reverse complement strand
TATTATGTATTACCAGTTAAATAGTAAAATAAATACATATAATGATAAATTAACTGTGGATTATTTCATTTACGTTGCGTTACGTGGCTTCCGTATGGGTAGCTCGCTGTTTATTCCAAAATTAACAAAGTAGCTCAACACATTGAAGAGGTTGGCGACCACTGCTGTAAAGGAATATTTACAAACTTAACATATTATCTGCTCATTCCTTTCTTTGTTTCTCTGATGTAACTGTTCAGTCTCAAGTTATTCGTGTGTCCAATTTTATTTTATTTTACTAACGTGTATTAACGAATCCAATACAATTTTCATTTGTCAAATAGTATCATTATTATTAACTATATTGCAAAATAGGGGATAATCCAAAATGATTATTGTTCAAATGAACTAGATGACAAGTGTTCAGGAAAGAAAATCGGAAAGCAGTGTGACAGGAACATGATTGAATTTCTTCCAGGGGAGAAAGAAAGAAAACAAATCAACGTGGTTGTTAGGGGCAGTATTGAAATTAAAGAGAAGAGAGAGAGATAGATCACTATACACCGCTAAACAGTTGCTCCACTGATGCGTGGAAACGGTTCCAGTTAGAAGAATGAATAAAAGGGAGGAGGGATTTTGCTCCTGGAAATCCGAAACAAAGTCTAATCCACGATTTCATCTACTAAAAATAGAAAATGTAGGCCGAAAACAGAGCATGGGAATGAAGCTGGAATATACAGTGTGGGGGAATATTTATATAACGGTTACCCTTTGATCAATACCCATTCATCCGCCAAATAGAAATATGCGAGTTCAAAATAGGCGAAAAATAATAATTAGAGTCTTCAACATAATCAATATTTTCAAAGACAGGCACACTACTCTCGAGGCATTGATAAACACAAGACAGCCATTGAGGATGACATGGAAATAGGGTGAAGAACTGGAAAAACTGGAGAATGTGAAAAAATTCATTCAGTAGTGGGTGCCGTCATTCACAGACAGTGCAGGAGATGGTGTATCAACTTCACTCTAATTAGAGGTGAGGGTAACAAATTCATTGGTACACGACGAACTCAGGAAATGAGTCAATAACATGGGAAAATTTCGATGAAGAGAGCGCCTGGAAAAAAACGGAGAAATTGTTTCAATAGAGCAGGGTTTGGCTAGGATAATCAACGAAAACAACAATACCACAAACAGACAGATATTTCGTGCCATGCCTTAAGCAAACACTGATCACAGGGAGCAAAGATTGCCTGGAATTACTGAGGAATTTTTTCAACAAAGCAGGGTCCGGCTCAGAATTTAACGAAGACAATAACTGCAAACAATCCAACAAACAGGTAGAGAGAGCTTGCCGTACCTTATGCGAACAAATCATAGGAGGCAAAGACCATTGACGTAAAAATGAAATTGACCCAGTTATTTACCTCATCAAGAGAAAAAGGCGTTGGGGAACATTTTGAGATCATGCTGATGAGCTGGGCGTTGGCATATCAAATATTTGATTATTCTTCAATATCCACCAACATTAATCTAAACTTGATAGCCAACTAATTCCATTCAGTCACTAAAAATTACAACTTTTTTCATGAAATAAAAATCGATGTGAAACATTCCAGAATCAAAACTGGTTCAATTTACTTTGGAAATCGTTTTGAGTTTCCAAATAACTCTGGATAATTTGTTGCAACTTAGCACAATTCAAATCTTTCGAAGGAATGCCGGTGTGATCGTTCTTTACTGTTTACAAATTTCAGTTGATGTTGACATCGTTGTTCCTGTGTGATTTTCATTGATATGGTGAGTTTCTAGTTGTATTGGGATTGTTTATAGTGAAAAAATAATAGAGAGTAATAACGGTTCTGTTCACTACTCACCAATGAAAGCACAAATTTTTATGACAAGAGTTGGATTACTAACAGACCCAACGAATAATAAATATTCTTTACTATTTGTTGGTTACTATAAAAGATTCTTAACTATTTGTTGGGTTCGTAACTGCTCTTATAAAAATTTGAGCTTTCATAAGGTAGAACTGATACAACAAAGTTGTGTCTCCAGACTCCAGAAGTCATGTACGATGTTGATGTTGCATTTCGTCAAGCGTAAAAAAACAATAAAATAATAAAGAAATCTGTGCTAGTAATGCTCAATTTTCCTCAGAAAGAAATTAACCATTCAAAAACTATAAATTATGACTTAATCGCCATTAAATAACTTGATTGCATGTACTCCATCGATTTTGTTAAGAAATGCGAAAAGAGGGTGTAAAAAATGGACCGAAAAATTTGTCGGCAAGATTTGGATCATTCATCTATGAGCTATTCTCAACTAGAATTTATTGATAGAATCCGGTCTCCACATTTTACACACTCACTTTCCTCCAGAGCCTGGTCTAATAAGACAGTAGTGTTTTGTAGACTGGGAATCTCATATCTCAAATTAGTTTCATCGAATATCTCAATCATTTTACAAACTTTCAACGAATATTTATGAGACGACACACATCGTCAAATGCAATAGTATAAAATGATAGACAAAATCTATCATTTCAAGTGTTACTGCCATTCTAGACGAATTTAACATTTCAGGCCGAACCTTCTTCTCATGCTATGAAGAATATAATTTACTGAATGGCCATAAGTTCCATTTGAAAGGCGTTTATTGTTGAAGTAGATAAAGAGCCTGATGATTTGTTGGCTCGTTTCTGGCCCGAAAGTAACTTCGCTTTGTTAAAGAAGTTATTAAGCTTTTATGCGTGTATGAACCTTAGGGACCAACAGATATTTAACATGAAATATATGACTCTCAAAGAACATAACTCGATTATCTTTAATTCTCTGAAATATATTTCCATTATGTGCTCGGCTCGGTAGAAAGATATAACAGACTCAATGTGAGCCTTTGAATAAAATTCTTCCGTCACCTTCCCAACGTTTTGAAGATAACGAGAATCAATAACGAGTTGTCAAGATTTTGCGGAATGGAATACCACTGAATAATTTTGATATTTGCAAGCATGAACACCATGTTATTATTAAAATATTTCCAACACATTCGCGAGAAGTTTTGCGTTGGCTACTTAATTCTCGAATTTCGGTTTTATCATACTCAATATATGGGCAATTCCTTGTGAACTCTTGAATGTCTGTCCTCGCCGATTTTTTGAAAACAGTACGGGTTTACAAAAAACAATACTCATTTACTCAATTAAAAAACTGAAACTTGATAGTGCTTTTGAATTCAGAACGCTAACAAGTTTCGTTATTTTTCTGAGCTTCATTAAAGCCCTTAAAATAGAGTACGTTGGCTGTTCCATTCCCAATAATGCAGCTCAGAACTAATAAAAAAACTAGGTATAAAGACGGCACAACTTTGACAATTAGTAAATAAAAATAAAATATATATTAAAAATATTTTTTTCATAAAACAAGGTCTAGTTACGTCCCCTGCCTGAAAATATGGCAGGGGATTGTTGAACATACCAAGGGACTGTGTACTGTACACAAATCTGAACTGTCCTTCTGGACATGTCGAAGGATTTGTGGTAGAACTTTGTGTTTAGGTCCCAAACAAATCCATTGGATATATGTGATGATTATCAGACCAATTATTACTTATCATTTGCCTGGTGGCCGAAAGCTTTACAAAAAATGGCTCAGGCAAACTCTCTGGCTCACAGAGGCAGGTTTGTCTGACTATCTGTGGTGTCGCCAGTTCCATACCGTCAGCGGTCATGAAGATTCTTCTAGAACTACCTTCTCTCCACATTTTTCTGCAGAGAGATGCTAGATAGACTGCATACAGACTTGTGAACATTGCCAATTACACAAAGTTATCTAATGCAGAGTATACTAGACTGCTGGCTGACACCAAAAGTCACAACATTCTAGAAATGACCTTCGACTTCATGCCTCCAACTATCAACTACGAACTGCCTTATATAGTACTTTTTCCGAGTAGAGAGGACTGGATCCTCCGGGAGAAGAAAATATTGAGAGCAAATAGATGTTGGTTCACAGATGGATCAAAAACACCTCCAGGCTCTGGTGGAGGTGTTTTCAGTTGTGGACCCAGGACAGAGATATCAACCTGCCTAGGGACTTATGCGACTGTATTTTCAAGCGGAAATCTTCACTATTGAATTGTGTGCGGAGAGATTAATAGAATCCAACCTCACACGAAAGTCAATTAAAATTTTCTCGGACAGTCAAGCGTCGTTGGAAGCTCTTGGCTCCCACTGAGCAATGTCTAAATTGGTAGCAAATTGCCAAAAACGACTCTCCTCAATAGGAAGACTCAACAAATTGTCTCTGGTCTGGATTCCTGGCTACACTAGCCTGGAAGGCAACGAGGCTGCTGACTCCCTTGCAAAGGAGGGTGCTGCAAGTAGCTTCATCGGACCAGAACCTGTTATTGGCATTGCTTTAGACTTTGCCAAACAAACATTGAACACCTGGATGGCAAGAAGTTCTGAAGACTCCTGGCAAAATCTTCCAGGATTAGCTCATTCCAAGGCGTTCATTCACCCTTCGAAGCTTGAAACCTTTAGTAGGGATGAACTACGATGTCTAACAGGCCTCCTTACAGGTCACTGTCGTCTGAATCATCATATGCAGGGACTCGGACTATCAGAAGACAGTGCGTGTCGCCTCTGTTTGGAATATGATGAAACAGCAGAGCACATACTATGTGCCTGCCCCGCCGTGGATCGAATCAGGTTTCCAGTGCTTGGTAGAATCACACTTTTGCCATCTGACCTGAAAGATCACTCACCATTCAAACTAATCGGCTTCGTCAAGAAGCTGGGTTCATTTGGTCGAGTTTGAATAGGTGTGAGCCACAATAAACCCTTGTGGATTGCGGTGGAGGGTCGAATAGACCCACTCACTTCTGACGTAACCTAACCTAGTCCAGCATTGATGGCAAAGCCATTCGAGATTGAAACTATCCTCGAGAAATCTAGAAAGATTTAGCCTGATTTACCATCTGACTCACATCGAAGTTTAATTGGGAATCTATCAAGCCAGATACGGCCAAGGACGTACAATGTTCCGAAGATAGGTGATATATGAAAGAAAACCACCTGTTGATCTCTGATTGCGGAAACTATTAGATGATTGTTCGATATACTAAGGCATTCCAACTTCCAACTATCGTATCATATCACTGATACTAAGTTCGAACGGTCCTCCAACAACAAGAAAAAATTTATATTCAGGGGATTGAAGTTTCTTCAAAATATGTGAAAAGCTTGTACCAATTATAGAAATTTTTTGGGTACAATCACCGTATGCCACGGTCAACTTTTCAAGATGATGCAAATTGTTCGATCCATTTTTTACGATAGCAGAAAATCGCCGAACACGTAAAACACTTCTAACCTTTATGGCTCTTACCAACAAACTAAACAGTTCAAACTGTGAACATATGATCGATACGAGTGTACCAACATGAAGAATCGTTAATCGAAAGTACGTAGCCCGCGAAATTTGAACATTCACCTTATTTTTTTCAACAGTTCACGTAGATAGAATAGGATGTACCTATCTTAACGTTTTGGGGGGATGAAATCTGCCCCCGTCTCCTGCAAACAGCTCCTCAGAAATGAATCGTACTTGACTACCCGTCTTTAGAAAGGTATCTATGGATTGTTGCGAAATTGCAACAGGGTAATATTAGAGAACATCTCATGTTTCAGAAGTCTATCAACATTAATATATTTCACATTTTAAAACGTCTTCGACATCTAATAATAACTTGAAAAATTTAAGAAAATCGAAGAAAAAACTGCACGATATATTAGATTTTTTCCATTCTGAAGACCGAGGCAGATTATAGACTCCAAAACGTTGAGATAAGTATCTGTGCAATTTTTTTTTTGATAGGTTAAGTTAATGAATACAGCAAGTTAGAAAATGTTCGTACTTTGAATTTACACAGTACCTAAATGGAGTGAACTGAAAATTTTGCCCTTTCTACACCTGTATTGAGTTCTCCTTTGAAATTTTAATTTTATTCAGATTGTGGAAACTGAAAATCCACAAGAAAGGTCTAATTTTCCCACAAAAATTGATTTCTGTTGAATATTCGATAGGACAATCGGATAATTCTATATAAAATCAGTTTGCTTATGAACAGAAATATATCGAGAATCGAATTTGTTATCATCCGAAAAATAACTCTCGCTGGTTAAATGCAAACGTTCATTGTTTTTCTTTTGTCGAAAAATAAATAAGTGCTATATTGTGTCAGGTATTCATAAAGTATTTGTAGAATTTCGTTGCTACAAGTGTATCTGCACTAATTAATATCAGAATTGTTCCTTTGAAAGGCTCAACACAATCTATAAAAGAGAGAAAAAAAAACGAACTTTGTCGTTGGAATTTCAATCGTTCTTGTAAAGACGCTAACCAGTCATGTTACTTATTTCCAAAGACACTCATGTATCTCAATTTATTTTTTGATACCCGGATGGGCGCCCATGGCTGAAATACAATCCGCCATTTCCACAGGTGGTTCGTCCAAGCCAGTCCGATCCTGTCCCATCAGAGGGCCACTGGAGCCCCGGGCGGCGCGTTGGGTGGTCCGCGGTGTGGCCGACATCGTGTGTGGCGCTCAGCCCCGTTCCCTTCCTGCGGGGTTCCCTTCCAGCCGGCACAGGGCTCAATACAGCTTCAGGACTGGCTGGTGATCTCTTTGCCGAGGTGGAGGAGGAGGACTATTACACGATGTTGCACTTCCCGGATTCTCATTCAGAGAGTTTCACGTGACAGATTTGGGTTATGGAATTAGTTCATTACGCATTAGCGGGTATCGGTTATTCACTGAGGATTGTTTCGAACAAATCGAGTGATCACAAAAAGGTAGAAACTGCTAATGAGGGTAGGTGTTTTTTGTCCACCTACAAAAATGAAAAACACGGCCACGTTTATTTTATCGAAGTAAACCCACTGTCAGAAAACTATTTTATTTTTATTAAGAAAAGAAACAAGAAAATAAGTATTTCGAAATGAAATTTCGAAACATTCTTCGCTCCCAACTACCTACACAGTAGGTTCTGGTAAATGCCTGCCGGAAAACAACTAGTTCCCCCTCTAATACCACGCTGGACATTCAATTATATTCGACAGACATTTATGCAAGATACCTCAAACGTTTTCACACGCTTGAGAGTGTGAAACGCTTGAGAAAGTTGTATGAAACATGCGTTGCCGTTGTTTGCAGTAATGTAAAGTTTCATTAAATTGTATGTTTCTCACCGCATAGTGAAAAAATCACAATGAAGTATTATTTATTATGTGAATATGTAATACAAGTATCGGCCAATTCCATCACATATCATATCTATCTTGATTTTTCGTTGATTTTCGTGTCAGTTTATTCTAATTGATAAAATGACTTCCACTTATTTAGAAAAATGTGATATGCTTGAAATATACATAGTGGGCCAAAAAAATGCTGACCGTACTCTTGAATTATTCAGTGTGTAGAAGCCAAATGGAATAAATTCATTATTTCGATTACTGTACATATTTGACAAAAATCCCGGAACACGTCGAATTCATATAATAATTTGACATTCTTCAATGCGAAAATGCCACTTCTACCTTCACGACATTTCGATTATTAGTATCTACAATCGTCTTCGGGTTATGACTGGAGTAATTCCTCCGAGAGATGACTATTTATGTGTCTTTCGAGTACTTTCACTTGACCCATCCTTTCACCTATCCCCTATCTCACTCGTATTTTATTTCACTGTGAATTCTTTTCAAGTTTTTTGCTTAATATATTTGCCATTTTTAGCTATTCTTTTAAATTTCAATTGTATTGTTTACAAATTTTTAGACAATGGAAGTCCAAACTGCTGAAATACACCACGAAACATTGTCATTCACCTTCAAACAAACGTTAAAAAACATGGTTGCTGTATGGTGGTCAACAGCTGGTGTGATTCTCTATAACTTTCTGCAACCGGGCAAACCATTACAGAAGATATCTATTATGAGGATATAGACGAAATATACCGAAGTTGCGTCAGCAACAGCTGGCACTGGTCGGCAGAAGAGTTCCGATCTTGCTTCATGACGAAGTCCGGTCGCATGTTTCACAATTCGTTGTCCGAAAATCAAACGAATTGATCGTTTAAGTTCTGGCACGCCCACCAGACTTTCCAGACCTTTCGCCAACCAACTACCATCTTTTCAAGCACTTTGATAACTTTCTCACCGGTGTAACCTTTGCCAAACAGGACCAGGCAAAAACGGCCTTCGTCAACTTCATCGAATCCTGAGCATCCAATTTTTATGTTGATGGAATCAATTGACTTGTGATACATTGATAAAAGTGTACGTACACAAATAGCGCTTATTTCGATTAAATGGAATGAGTATGTATTCACTGACATATAACAGTTTGAAGTAGACTCATAAAAACGGACGAAACTTTCGAAACAACCTAATATTATGCAGAAAATTCAGCTCAAATGGAAAACATTTATGCAAATAGTGAATCAAAGAAAACATCCGTAGTGGACGAAGGTACGGAAATAAATGTGCTACCTTATTTATTGAACTAAATCGTGAAAATTCCATACTAGATTACGTGAGAGCCAGTGGGCTGTGTTTCGGAACTATTCAGAACATTTAGAAAAAGCGTAAGTTCGTGTGGTATAAATACAGACCTACTCAGTATCTTCTACCAGGTGACCAAAAAAAAAACGAATGACATTTTGTCTATAGTTTGTGAAGGCTAAAACCGCTAATCATCAATTCCTAAGGTTAGGTCTATGGAGCGACGAATCCAATGTCAACGGTGCGGACTTATTGGGTCAAAAATCATTGAACCGATTTTTTACGATCGGGAGTTTCTTAGAACCTTACTGGAACAGTTTTTTTGATAGTTTCGTCCTAACTGATCCAACAAAAGGGTGCGCCTCCACACAATACTTGAGAGAAAATAATTTTTTAATTCAACTCTCAATGAACGATTGATGGCTGCCAGAGGACCAGATCGATGGTCTTCCCGTTTTCCGGACAATGCATCCATGGATTTTTATTTCCGGGAAGTTTTGAAGAACGAGGTGTATAAATAATCGCTACGATTTTGTTCTCCAGCGATAACTAATACCGTACGCAGCTTCAATGGTCGTACTGTTTTGAAGGCTATAAGAAAAATTTTCAAATGTGCCCAAAATGTATTGAGCAAAGAGGAGATATTCGAACATTCATTTAAAATTTTTACAATAAATTGAACAATAAATATTGCAACGAGTATGTACGTTATATGCACATGGTTGTGCATATGCATATGGATGATAAGTTCAAAAAAGAGTTGACAATCGATTAGGGTGGAAATATCCAGGGTGTATCATTAAAAAAATGAATTTGTGTGTACCTATGCATGAACGTTAGAAGTTATACTTAAATTTTAATATTCAAAAAGTAATACAAATTATGAATCATCAAAAAAAATTATTGGCGCTCCGGGGCCACTTGATTGATTCCAGTGACGCATTTGCTTTTTCAGCTGGAGGAAAACCCGGAAAAACCGGCAGCACCACATCATCTGAAGATCTTGATCTGCCAATGTCCTCTCTTTCATAAAACAAAATGTAGGGTGTATCCAGAGGCACCAATGAATTCAAAACATCACCAGAAAATTTTGTGACACGACTATCGTCAAACTTAAGCCAGTCCGTTTCATCCTTGACCAAAACGTAATAATGACCAAACTAAACGCCAGACCCACAGTGAACAATGACTGCATGAAGATTATAATAGTGGTCTGCTAGATTGAAGTGTTCATCTATGTCTAACCTTCGTAAGATTTTTGTGCTTCTGTCTGAGGTTGAGTCATGTTGGAAGATTACTAGATTGACTGGTGCCTCAGCTATACTTGTTGTATTATTATAGTCAGTTAGTTTTGGGCAAATTTCGCAATACAGTTGATCATCACTCATTAAAAGTTCTATTTCCAGATGATTTAACAACAAGCTTTGCACGAACTGGTTGTCAGTCATAGTAGAAAACGCTATTTGAAGTTCCAGAAAGTCACATACTTCAATTGAAGGGGTTATATTTTTAGGAGTGATTTATTTTTGGGAAAGAAATTTTTGGATTTCTACTACTTCATCTTGACACAAAAAAAATCCTGGAATCTTCCAAAGAAAGGAAGGAAGCAAACATTTTTAAAAGAAGTAACTCTAAACATAGATCTGTAGATCATGCAAAGAAGTATCTTTCAGACACAAAATATCTTTCAGACACAAAATAGAAGAAAAAGCCCTTCTGAAACAACTTCTTTCATATAAACATTGAAATACACGAAAGAAAATTCTTTCGAAACAAATACTTTTATATGAAAAACACTTTTTTCTACTCAGTTTGTAGTCCAAACATTCGTTATAGAATTGAATCAGATATCATTCACAAGATTTCTACATAATATAAAAATTTCACTTACATGGAACTCAGCCATTCTCACTGGTAGACACCGATGTTTCGCCGTTAGACACTTGCCTTGGGGCTCTTCAGTACCAATCAGATATTTTTGTATCAAAATGGTGTAGTAGAAAGCCAAAAACTTTATTTCCCAAAGTTATAACTTCTTTGGCGTAACAAGATAACAATCTTTCCAAAAATTGTATCCTTCGCGTTATCCTAAGTTTGTAGAAAAAACGACACTAATAATGGAAAAAATCTATTTGATGTATTGAAAGATTTATTATAACGCATTTTCCAGTTGAATAAAGTTTATTTAAATATTATAAAATTATTTGTATCTATTATTAATTTATTTATTCATTTGTCCACTTATTACATACTAAATAATAATATAAAAATGTATTTCAGTTTATGATGTAAACACATACCGTCAATATGTAAAAATGAGCTTTGCTACTTATAATCATAGTAAATTATCTTTAAATTATTAAATTGTTAATAAATATCAGTCACTACGATATATTATTTGAAAAATATATATTTATTTTTATTGATATATACTTTATTCGGACTGATATAAAACACGTGTAGTAGGTTCAAAAACACTTGAATAAATATCGTGAATACAGTTGCCAGTTCTCACGCAAACATACCTAGATGTCTATACTTTAAAAACAGGGTGTCAGTTTTTCGTGACGGTGTGCGCGCATCATAAAAATGTACTCTCAATATTCCTCAACGCGCCAAAAGAAGTATAACAAATTATCTAAATGAACAATCCGTTCAGGCCAGTCTCAACTCACCTACACAGTAGGTTTATGGACTGACAGCTACCAGAAAACAACTACTCCCCTAGCTAATACCACGATGGATGGATATAATGGAATGAAAAAAATATAGGAATGAAAAAAAGAAGTATAACTTCAAAAATGATTTTTTGTGATGAATCAACAACGCGATGTTTAATTTGTTTTTCTGTTAGCACCACGTTACTCAGCGAAAAAACACTAGTGGGTACCCTAATTTAACCAAGCTCCTAGCGTGCCGACTTGAGTTTGATTAGGATGTAGAGTAATAGGTCGAAATTTCAGTAAATAATTAAATCGTTTTTGAATCCCTACACCCTTCACAAAAGTAATCATTCAGAGCAAAATTATTGAACTGAATAATTGAAACTAAAAGTCTTCAGACCCCTGCCAAAACGGACGACCCAATAAAAGAAGCCATGTTATAAGATGTCTGAGGTCCTCTCCAAATTTACCGTGAAAATGCAAAACGTAACCCAGTAGCCGGCTGGCAATTAATATGTTCACCTTGAGAGCAATCAAGATATACAAGCATCCAAAGTGCGCTGGTATTCGACCACATTTTAGCGGTTGATCCTCGATTGTTTACTACGAAGAGACGAATCATCGGTCATCGGACTTCCGAGAGTCGGTGCTGGTGGTTTTTATTTTCTTTTTTTTTTTAAATGTTCTGTTAAAAGTAAATATTGTTTAGGAGATTTAGTTTTATATAAAAAATCTCTAGATTTTCTACGTCTCCATCATCATATAGAAACTCCCGAAAAAAAAAACATCAATAAAACACTTCAAGAAGATATATAAATCATCCACATACGTTTCTTTCAAATATAATCTGAAATAAATATTATTAAAATCAACTACTTTCAAATATGAACATTGGATTAGGTGAAAGTTAGAAGTGGAACCTGTGCGATAGAATAATTATAATACAAGCACTGTTCGCAAACACCAGAATTGCAACACTCTCCTCGATCCAAGTTTCATTGACAAAATTGGCATCTTCAGCGTCTTCTAACTTTAGTACTGATAATAATAGATTTATAATTAGTCTACTTCATTTCCTGAAGCTGCCAACTTGGTTGGTGAAACGCGCGTCTAAAAGAGTGTTGCAATTCTGTTGCTTGGGAACAGTGCTTGTTTTGAATTCAACACAAGAACCACCTTGTCTCATTCATATTTATTTATTTCATACACTATTCGACAGGATAAACCCAATTACAGAATAGGGAAAAGCCGTGGCATTTACAAATATGTACTTACATAAAATAAACTGTGAATCTATATACAAAGTAAATTAAATGAAAAACAGAACTGTCAGTTAGCTGAGAAATGTCTTTTGATTTGTGTAATTTGGCAGTTGAATAAATCTAGTACACAAGTACACGACTAACAGAAATACAGGTATCGCACATTGTATGAATTGGTGATTTTTTCATTACATTTGTTCGCGGAGTGTTGAGATAAAAGGTGACACTATTTCTAGATGACCGTCTAGAAACCCAAAATATCAACATATGTAACAATTGAGAGAAGGTAAGGATATTGTTTATGACTTTGAATAAATGGAAGAAGTGAATAATATTGACATCTTACCTTGAGACTACAAAAATCGTGAGTTTCAAGCAATTCATAATAGGGTATTCCTACAGTAGGATACGTGCTTTAAGTTTAAAAGATATATACTTCAAGAAGCGCCTCTGTAGGACATCTAGTTGATTTATATGAATCTGATAGTAGGGACTCCACACAACAGATGCATATTTCAGCCTAGATCGAACAAAAGTAAAATAAAGCAAATTCAATGTTGAAGCTTTTTCGAAGTCTTTAGTATTTCTAACTAAGAATTCATGCATGCGATAAGCAGCTGTCAAAGTAGTGTCAATACGTTTACTGAAAGAGAGGGATGAATCAAAAGTAACACCTAGATCAGAGAATGTGTC
>WOGR01006288.1:0-13179 GCA_015342045.1 Leptinotarsa lineolata | reverse complement strand
CATAACAAAAAGTACAGGCCCGTATTTGAAAATTCAAAGATAGGGGTGGCCCAAGTCAGATGACACCCTGTATAAAAGATTCATGGATATATTCTGATAGCCCACATCAAGTGTCAATGGCAAAATGTGGAAAGACTTTCAATATGTCTGCGAATAAATAAGATACAGGAAAAAATATTTTGAGATTTTTTTATTTCTCCTGTATATCTCCAGAACCAAAGGAGCGATATTCGATTTTTCTACATCATTGAATAGGTCTCTAAAATACGCAACTTCGCCATAATTTAACTGATACTCTATCTCTTATCGTTTACGAGATATACATGTACATGTATGTATATATTCATTCTTTTCATCAATACCATGGAATCAAATGACGTGGTGGTTTTAATTTTTTATTGATTTAGGCCAGGCCCCTGAAAGAGCGTGGACGATTGTTAGAATTAGATAATTCTGAAACAAATAATTGCATCATAAATTATATGGTAGTGTTTATTCGTAAACTATTATCTACTTCGAATATTCTTAACAGGGAAAGTTATTTTATTGAACACAGTACTTGGTTCCTTGATTATATAATGATGATGACCAACATTTTTTTTAAATACATCCTCGATAGCAAAAACTCCTAGTGCTTGTAGCAAATATTGAAGCAATTTTTAATCTTTCATTTACTATATTATCGAATTATAAATATAACACTGCTTGACAAATTCCTTCTTGTAATTTTTTGTTTCAGTGCGTCTTACCAAACATAATTTGATAAGAATCTCGAAGGGAGATATAACAACTTATTAGAATTAATTTAAAATATTTGCAAAAAAGGATTTTTGTTGATTTGCTTAATTGAATGAAAACAAAGACTCAGAAAGATCTTTTTCTTCAATACATTCTTTGAGTGAAATAGCAGTCTAAATATCATATTTTACCAAAATATTTTCGAGAATGATGGAAACATTTAGAGATATCGTTTCATTTCTAAAATTCAGAATACTCTACAATCATTTGTAAGTTTGGGTGAAAATGAGTGTTTCTTTCACTGGACAAAGTAACATCCCAATTGGGGTTTACTAACATTCTTAAGAACCAAAATTAGCAACCGAATAAAGTTCTGTTCACTAGAAATTCTTCCGCAAGCTTCGCAAAAAATTGATTCTACATGTATTTATATCTGATCAAGATACTTTGAAATCGGATTACGAATAGTGTCTGTTGTTATTGATAAATATTTTATTGATAAATACTACATGGGCTGAAAAGTTCCAGACCTAAGAAAAAAAACACGTTTTTTTGTTCAAAATTGATTTTGAACAGAGCTTTCTCATAGTCAAATGTTCATGCAATATAAAGCCAACACGTTCGTTTAATATCTTTACAATCTCAGCTAACTCACGCACTTCACTTTTCGATCATTCAAAACTATTTTGTTGTTTTTTTTTTGTTTTCTGGTGTTACTGCCTTTTTAAGCCATTGCTTCGTTTGAACAGTATTTTTTCCCATCAAGAACCAGTGTTAAATCAAAACACGAAATTGTTTTGATCACTTGTTTTGAAAATAACAAAAGTAAAAAGTAGTATCGCTATTAGCACAATAACTCACAAACGTATGAGTGAAATATCATGAAATTTCAAAAGCTTTCGTTCGAAGGTTAGTGCTACCTGAAAAAGCGGTGAATGCGATAAGACTAGCGCCATCTATATGTTAGGCCCGAGACATTTAAGCCCAAATAGTATATCACTTGACGTTGATATACTATTCGTGAAGGTGGATACATCTTGTATTTTTAAGAAAAACTGTATTTCTCTACCAGTGCCTTTTTTTTCAGAAAAAATATTTTCTATTATTCTGCTCAAATAACTCATATATACATTATTTATTATTATTGTATCCAAAAAAAACATATGAGAACTAATAATGGAGTATTTAGAAGATAAGTTTCAAAACTTTGCAGATGCAGTTGCAAAAAATTGTTGCAGATGATGTGTCAATGAAGATGTACAAACCGTAGGTGTTTTATTCTATTGCTCTGACCAGTAGCTTATACATTTAAAATCGGAAACAAGTTTGGATGAAACTTTAAACCAAATTATTAAGTACTACAACAGTGGTTGGCCAAAACCTCTAAAATCTAAAGGAGATCTAGCTTATTTCAATATAAGAAATAGTATCGCAATAGAACATGTCTTAATGTATTATGATGAAAGATTAGTTTTTCCCCCGTCATGTAGAAAAAAATTTTTAGACTTATTGCATAAAACACATCTTGGCCTCAACTCGATCAAAGAAAAGGTAAAACAATTCTTTTACTGGCCTGGCATTCTACCTGATGTTACGAACCTTGTAAATTCTTGTACTGTTTGTCAAATATTCCAAAGGTCTAATATTAAAGAACATCTGCTCCCTCATAAGATATCACCCATCCCATTCTATGAAATAGTTATGTATTCTTGAATTTCGGAATATATACTATTTAGTCATAGTGGACTAATCTTCTAGATGGGTTGAGTTCAAGAAACTCAAAGATAAAACGTCAATAATAGATGCCTTAAGCCAATTTTCGCCTCTTATGGAATCCCCGAAATCATAGTTGCTGACAATTATCCATTTAGCTCTTTTGAATCAAAAAAATTTCAGACCGGCGGAATTTTGTCATAACGACATCGAGTCCCCTTTATCCCAAAAGTGATGGTCTTGCAGAAAAAGCCAAAGAATTAATAAAATCCATGTTAAAAGATGTCATCATGAAATTAATGACAGCTTTATATTTACTCAACTACAGAAATTGCAGCATTGAAATATTCACCTTCCCTCTTTCAAAGTAGGTCTCTTAGATCAAAACTTCCTATAAGGGATAGCTGTCTGATACCTCATGTTATAGATGATCCACAAGTGTATGATAAAAATTGTCAAAAGACGTACAGAAAATCAGTAGAATTTAACGAGGGTGATAATGTTTTAGTACAAGACACGTTTACTAAGTTGTGGGAAAGAGCACTCATTATTAAAAAGATCAATTTTAGGTCATACTTAGTAAAAAATTATGGCAAAATGTATAGACGTAATTCAGTGTTTATTAAGAAATACAATGCTCATCCATCAGAGGATGCTGAATCACACACATAAACACAACAATTTTGATTTTGATCAAACTGTTGATGTTTCAAATAATGTATACATAGATAGGACTGTTGAAGATTTAATTAATTCTAGTAGTTCCTTGCCATTTGATTCACCTGACTTTATTACAGCTAGATCAGGTAGAATAATTGTAAAACCAGAAAGATTAGATTTGTAAATTTTGTATCTGTAAGTACTGTAATTTTGTCGTTAAACATTTATTTTCAAATGAGTATTGTTTTTTTATTGTGTTGTAAATAATATTGTTTGTATTCCTGAACAATTTGTTACAAATTAGATCATAGGTCCCGTACTACATATATGAACATCATTTTAATGTATACTTTATTTTTATTATTATTTTTATTTTTGTATTTAAAACTCAAGGAGGGGAATGTTATGTAGGTAAATGTTGGTAACATTTTGTAACTGAACCTAGTTGTTACTTCAATTGTCATTGGAATGACTTATGTTGTAATGTATGTCTGCACTAATCAATAAACTAAATTCTTTTGTTAACACGTGCTTTGTTGATTTGTTAGGAAAGCTCAACAACTAATAAACCGATTTTCACAATTCTTTCACCCAAAGGAACATGGGCTGCACTGTATTTTTTATATTATGTTATCAAAAAAAAACATCTACGATGATACATGTTTAGTTTAGAGTAGTCATCAGTAACTACAAAAGGGCCAGGAGGCTATATGTCTAACTAAGTATAACAGATAAGTCACAGTGACTGCTTTTTATTCAAATTATTCAATCAAAATACCGGTAGAATCGAAAGATAATAACGTTTGTATCATGATACAAATGAAAATTGATTTTGTATATGTAAATTCCATTTTTAAAAGAGTTTCGAAGCTACGATGGGTAGAAAAAGTCATGGATTTGAACTATGTTCTAGATAAAACTTTAAATTGCACACGTTCGAAGCCGGATAACAAAAGCTACTCCCAACTATAACAATAAAATTATCATTATTTTCTCATGCCTACGATGAAAAAAATTTTGTTTTCTCTGCTTTTCTGATTATCATTTTGATTTTCCAAACAATCGATCACAATTATAATATTCAAAAACAGATATTTGTTAAATTCAATATCCTGGATATTCTATCTACGCAATATTTGAAAAACCCAAAAGCAGAATACTGTATTGAATTCATTTTTAGGAATATGTCAGTACGTTTATGTAATCGATATGTCCTATTGATTTTTCCCTTCGCCAAAACTAATAACATTGAAGGTTTTCACGATTCCGACATGAATAACGAAACACTGTAGGAATGATGAGTTAGAGAATTGTGTGCCAATACTTCAATTTGAAATCGTTGATACAAAAATAGCAACACGAATGTTTGTCACATAAATCATCCGCAATGTTCCATTTTTCGATTTACGTGACTGATGACAAATTCTTGGGTCTCAATCGAGTTATTTTCAGAAAAAAAAATCGACCTATTTTCTCGCCATATTCATTTGAAATTTCACTAAGTATTGATATGATTATATGTGAGTAATACGGGAGGTAAACAACATTGAAAAAACACCTTCATCTTGATATTAACAATTCTTATTTTCGAGAAGAAAACTCATAGAATCGAAGCGATAAACAGATCTAGGTGTACCACAGGATACAATTTAAATATTTTCATAACGGAATGATTTCATTCGTATTTTTCCAATTCATATATATGTATATATTGTTTCAACATTTTCTGGAGAAGAGAATGAAGTAATAATTTCTTGTCATCAAATTTTGCTCTCTACCTACCTTTTTGCGATTGGATAACATGACATTTTTCACTCATTAAATAAAACACTAATGACATGTCGACATGTTTTTGATGAATGCATCAAATCTATTGTGACCTAAGTAATCAAAATTTAATAACTTCAATAAACATTTATGCAGAAGAGATGTTAATTGTATTGAACCTTCAATCCGGGACTTCTTCTTTTGTTATATATGTCTGTTGGAATGAGTTGTTGAAATAAAAAGTAAGCAAACCTGTCATATGAATATTTCTCTCGAAATTTATTCCCAAATTACAATAGCTTATGGGCCCAGTACTTCAAAACTAAGTGAAATTTAGAAATAGTACTGTTCGTTTAGTAATTGAGAAATTCGAATGTTGAGGTGCGAAACAGTCATGGTCAACAAAAGTGAAAATGTAGCAAGTACTTCATCTGTTATGGGGTTTTCCGATTCAAGAATAAAAACTTAATTGTATGAGCAACTACAGTACGTGGAAGGATGACTCTCATTGCTACATCAGATTCGAAGAAAGATCAACATGCTTCAACCACCATCTGTCTGAATGTCAAAATTAATTGTCACATTCATGCCATATCAGCGAAATCAGCAAGAGAAGTATGGGATAATCTCAGAAAAGCATATGAAGACAAAGGGCTGACTCGACGTTTAGGATTATTAAAATCCCTCTATCGCATGAAGTTAGAAGATTTCAGCAGTCTCGACTAGTACGTTACAAAAGTATTGTCCACATCACAAAATTAGTCAATATCACTAATCCGTTGGAAGACGAGTTCATCGGTGTGATACTCTTAGCACGTCTACCTTCTCGATTTGATCCGATGAATATATCAATAACAGAAAATAAAACTGATAAACAAAAGAATCCAATCAGTGAAATTATGACGGGAAATGATGGAGAAAAATGGAGAGAAAAAATAAAATCAATGCATGAAAATAACGATTGAACTCTTGTTGGAAGTCCCACTGACCAAAAAATTGTAAAAAGTAAGTGGATTTTCAAATTGAAACGAAATCCTGATGGCAGTATAAGCAGATACAAGGCCAGATTGGTTGCGAAAGGATTACGGAGTAGATTATAATGAAACTTTCTCTCCAGTAGTGAAAAACTCAACTATTAGATTTCTCGTTTGTTTTGCAGCCAGATTCAATTTGAAAATAGACCAAATTGATGTTATAACAGCTTTTTTCATTGGATATTCGGATGAAAAAGTTTACATGGAGCAGCCCGAGGGATATGTGAAACAAGGCGAAGTCTGTTTGCTAAATAAAGCACTTTATGGCCTGAAACAAGCCTCAAGAGCTTGGAATACTCCGACTGTAAACCAGAAAAAACTCCTATGGACCACAATCAAAAATTGACACGTCCAGAAGAAGTTGATTAAGAGGAATTGAAACGATTTTCTCATGAGTGTCTGGTAGGATCATTAATGTACCTAGCAGTTTCCATAAGACCAGATATTGCACACGTGGTCAAATGGAATTTTCGGATAAGCTGTAATTTCCGATTTAAGAAAAAATTGGGCGTACGCACGCATTTTGATGTGTAGATTACGAATCCAAAAAAAATCATTACTCTCAATTATTTTCAAAGTTACAGCCCACCAAAATTCCAAAAATTGCAAGTTCTCAGCCTTCTTGCTGCACCATACAAACTATAGAAAAACACGAGTGTTCATTAACCATATCATCTTATCATTTTATGTCATCTCCTTCGACACTATTCAGTTTAATAATCAACATTTTTCCTTAAAAAACTTCATCAGTATACGGTGCTGCTTTTTAGTGATAAATCTCTCTATTTTACGTTCGTGAGGTTAACGTTATACTAGGCATTACTGATTACTATCAAAATTTCAAATTCAAATGAAGTGTTTCTGCTTTCATCATTGAGTGTTTTTTCTTTTCCAGCGCATAGTAGTCCTACATTTTCAGTACCTTTAAGATATCTGAAAATACGCTTGAGAGTATTCCAGTAATCTTATTTTGGATTTTACAGGAATCGAGTTACTTGGCTGACAGCAAACATTATGTCTGGGCATGACATAACTACCAAAAATATTAAACCAGCCAACAGCCTCTCGATATGGTGCACTGCAATCTTCTTCGTTGGATATATCTTTCGAATAAAGTGGTGCATGGAGATCAGCAGGGATAATATTGCGATTACAGTTTTGCATGTTGTACATCTTCAGAATTCTGCCTACATAACCCTTCTGACTCAAATAAATTTTCCGTTCATCGCGGTTTCTTTTGATTTCAATTCCCATATAGTATTCTGGATCTGAAGTTGTTAACTCAAATTTAGCTACAAATTTTCAATGAAAATATTTATCAACTGAGCTGATTCACACAAAACTAGTCCATTATCAACGTACAATGCCAAAAACATATCTACGTTTTTAATTTTTGCACGAAAAACGCATTTATCAGCTTTCAATTGTTTGGACAAAAATTCAGCAAGGATTTTTGTGAATTCCATGTTCCAGCATCGTGGCGACTGCTTCCACCCATTAATACTTTTCTTTAGTTTGCAGACCAAGATACGATCTTCACTTTCGGAACCTCCGAGTTGTTTCATGAATATATTTTCTGATAAAGTTTTATTCAAAACTGCAGTTCTGATATCAAGCGAATTTCCAAATTTCTGACAGCTGCTAATGTCAAAAGTATTCTGATAGTTCCAAACCTGATTACTGGAGAAAATGTTTCATTTAAATCCTCTCCAGGGGTCTGCGTGTATCCTTTAGTATAAAGTCCTGCTTTATATTCGTCAATTTGTCCATCTGATTTCAATTTCACCTTGCAAACCAATTTACAACCGATAGCTTGGCGATTGGGAGGTAATGGTTCTAGAATCCATGTTTCATTATTATCAAGGGACTTCATTTCTTACTTCATTCTTCTCAAGGAAGAGTGTACATCGAATCTCTTTGTATATTTTATCAAACACAAAAGTGATGTTTTCTAGAAATTCTTTCAATTCCAACAAATAATCAGAAGACAAACCAAAAATAAATTCAAGATCGTTAGAAGTGACAACGGAACAGAATATGTCAATCAGTCATTCAAAGATCATTTCAATAAAGAAGGAATTGTTCATGAAACTAGTGCGCCATACACTCCCAAACAGAACGGGAAAGCAGAACGAGATCTCAGATCAATTGTTGAAAGTGCGAGAGCCATGTTGAGTAAAAGTAAACTTCCTATGGATTTATGGGCAGAAGCAGGGAATACGGCTGTGTACCTATTCAATCGTAGAATTTCTGGAACTGATTACAAAACGCCATATGAAAGGTGGACAGGAAAGCAACCCAATCTCAGACATTTGCGAACATTTGGATGAGAAGCATATGTTCACATTTCGAAACAGTTCAGACATAAGTTTGACAAGAAATCCAATCAACAGTATTTTGTTGAATATATGTCAACGTAGGCATCATTTCCAATCATTCAAAATACCAACATCACAATGATTGGCAACTAGGAAGTAAATCACTTATTCGAATTTTCAATCTATCGTATTCATTCAACAGCTTATACTTTACCATATATTACCGTTAATCCTACCTGCATTACAAGTTTGTGTATACCTTTCTAATATTGAAATTATGAATTCCCAACAGTTTGCAAGTTTCATGATCGCGATACAAAAGCAACAACAGTTTCTGGGGCAATTTTTTAACCAATTGGGAACTAATGCGAACTACTACACCATTAAAGCGTCAAAGATGAGGAGAAAATAGCCCAGATTCTATGTGTTGCAATCGGTTCATCACATTACAGTATACCTTAAAAACATACAGTTGTTTCTCAGCTCTACTTTCTCAATTTATTTCAAAAAGCTGAATACCTTACAGCTTTTTTCAGTTGCTGATATTTTTGTTTGTCCTCAATTCATCTGTGGACTTCGAAACGACTGGTTACGAGAAAAAATATGGGTCAAGTCATATTACCACATTTGAAGCTATTCTAATCGAAGCCACTTCCTCAGAAGCATCGAAGATTGAAAGTAAAGAACTCACTCCTCTTCTGGATTTTTTTCTAAGAGTCGTTCTAAATCTAACTCCGGGTTTCAATCACATCGTTGAATACGAAGCCCTTGGAATCGATAATTTATGTAGACTATATGGGAAAGATAATCATAAAATCAATGACTGCCGCACTAACAAGACAAAAATCAAATGTGCATCATGTTCAGAGAGAGGACATGTAGCTCGAGTATGTCAATGTCGCTTCAATGTCGTCCTCTCATAATCGAAATAATTTTGAATCAAAGTCAAGTATCCAGTCCGTTTCAGATAAATATTCTTCTAGGTCTGATAATTCGTATGGAATTAATAAACTAGATGCAGTCTTCCAACAATCTGAAGTAGTAGATTAATACGAAGTTGTTCCTTATTCTGATAGATGATAGATAACTTAGCTTGTTTTGTTTTAATATTTTGAATGGGAAACTAGCATTTCAAATATCAAATTGTTCCTCCCATTCAGAAAATGCCAAATTTTGTGGAAGTAACATTCAATTATATATAACGGCTGCAAAATGTACTATCACCTTCCAAACAATATCAAAGATATACCCTCCAACGCCAGCTTCAGAAAAGCAGTAAAAAGAGTTCCGTAATTTGAAGCATGCAGACGACAATATATTGGAAATACAATATGTTTTGAGCTATCGATGAACAGTCCATTATTTTTTTCAACACACGAGATTCTTTTTCTTATACTAACTTATTACAAGTATAACTGAAGAAGACATTTGACAGCTAAAAATCGAGCTGCATGTGTTAATTCTTGATGATATGAAAAAGTTGTTTTATATTTGAATTCAATCTTTGTTGCAAGACTTGAAGTTGATGATGTTGATATATATATATATATATATCAGTAGAATATTAAAAGGTCCTCTTGATGAATATAGTAATCTGTTGTTTTTCAATCATAAAAAATGGCAAGAATCATTATTTCTTTTTTCATTTCGAACAAGCCTACATCTTGTTTGTATGCATAATTGTATGATAACTTTAACGATCTCAAATTGGTGCATGTGACCCTTGTGTCGTCATTCAATTTTAACTACTTTATACCGTATGCCTTTCTTTGTTAACAAAATAATAATTCTGAGAGGGTAACCTAGATTTGAAGATGATTATTCTCGATGCTATTTAGATGTGTTCTCACATCAGTGCGAGCGCATCTTAATCTCACCGTAGCAAACTCATTGTAGAATAATCTGTCTTCAATATATATATGACACCATGAAACATATAAATCGAAATATACTCTATAACATATCGAAAAGGTATCACAAAACATAGTGAAAAGTGGAACTGGAATGTTTGGTGTAGAATAAATCCAAAGAATACTAATCTTGAATACGAGAACTACAACCCTCTTCTCAACACACGTCTTCGGCAGATGAAGTGTCGCAAAAAAACTTTTTTCAAATGTTTCTCATTTGAAGAAAAAGTTTACCTGATATGTTATTTGTTTTGTAGTTATTTACCAGCCTTCTTTTTTTGTTTATTCATTAAAATAATGATTCATCTATGTAGATTTTAAGTTCTAACCTAATGCAAAAATATTAATTTTTCAAATATAAAATGTAACTTTACATACAGTAAGGGGGTATACTTGAAGACTGGCTGTATGAATTGTTTTTTTTTTTGGATAACTTGATGACAGCCAGTCTTCAAGTATGCTCTCTTACTATATGTGAAGTTTTTTCTTCATACGAGGAATTGGGCGATTCGGATATGCAGTTGGTTACCTCTTTCGCGGATAGATGAGGCGATGACAGATATGCTATTTGTCACTGACTTCAGCCTAGTTCGAGTAATGATACTCTGATATAATTCTATTTTCAATTATGGGAAATTATCGACTTCATGTTGATGATGGACATTATCTTGAACTGACGAGTGGCCAAATAGAACGAAACTGGTCTGCAAATGTGTTCCAATAATTGAAAATCGATTTCGGCAGCATATACAGGAATTACTTCTATGAAAAATCTTGCACTGACACCTGTCGGATATAATCCAACGCCCTTCGTGGTATTATCCAGTTTTCTGATGGGTGTCAGTTCATTACCCTACTAGCTAGAACAAATTATTCTTTTAGATAGATAATATAAAATATAAATCTTTGAGACATGAAATTGTTTCAACAAATTTTTACTATATTATTTTTTAAACTGAAATTGACTTTGTGAAAAAATCAGTTCATATCACATTTAAAAAGAAGAAATAAAAAAATAACTAAAAAAAACTGTTTACAAAGATTTTCCACATATCCCACTGACATGCCTAGTATTGCCAGGTCATTTTCATGCCTAACAGTAGATTTTTTATGAGAAAAATACTAGCAAACATATTTTATAAATACATAGTTGATGATAATTTTCACTAAGTATTCGTAGTCATCCAATAACTATTGTAGAAAGTAAACTGCTTCATAAGAAGATTTTAACTCTCAAACAGTAGATCAGTATCTCGAGAGCAAAAACAGGGGATCCACATCAAAAACTTTATACCTGGAAACACAGTGCCCCTCTCATGTAATTTTTTCGTCATCTGCAGTGGATTGATTCAAAATATTTCGCAGTCTAAATGTATTATGGCTTCTTGTGAAAAATTCGATCTTCTCGCTCGCAGCACTGAATACACGCACAATAACAAATATCATAACATGAGTTGTCTTTGAGCATTCCATGACACTTATCATAACCTAACAAACCAAATATCATCAATTTATAAAATCTTTTTTTTTATTTTTCCAATATTTTGATAGATATTCTGCTATTCTGTTCGAAATAAAAAAATCATAAAAATTGATACAGCCGTTCTTGTGTTACAAATGATAAAACTAACATGATTTTGCAACTTTGTTTTATATATGTGTTTGGGAATGAAATCGATATTATTACTAGTGCAATTCATTTCACGAATATTTCAGTAATCAAAATGTATTTTTCAGAGAGAAAAAAATCCGAGCTGGTAGGCCGCGGTCGAATAAAACTTGTAGTAGTATACGTTTCGTCTGCTACGGCGGCAGACATCAATAGTGGTAAATGCGTTGACGAAGATTGCTTCGTCAACGCTTCGAGATATACTTCGATCACGACCTTCCAACTCGGATTTTGTTCGCTCTAATCGTGACTCCGGCCGTGAAAGCCTACCTATATTCTTATATTGTATTTTTTTCAGCATAACCGTTTTGTTCAAGAAGCCAAAACAAGCGAATCTGAGGTGCTTTTTATTGGTGATTCGATTATACAACAATTACAGTTCAGCACACTGTGGACCGAAAAAATTAGTGCTCTACATTGTTTGAATTTTGGAATAGGTGGAGATAGGTGAGAACTAAAAATAAAGAAAATTTTATTTTTTCAATTTTTTAAATGTGATAGTTTGAAGCAAACCTTCAACACTTAAAGTTGAGAAATTATCAAGGGAAATCGGCGTGATGCATAACTGTATGTCTGATCCTCTGATCCACTAGCCACTAGTTTTTAGTTATCAAAATGAATGTGTCCTACATAGGGGTGGGGCCCATATCCTGCGTGGCTACGGGTACCCTCCGCACGTCGTAACGGCCTCCTGGCTTCCCAGATCTGAGTCCCAGGGATTTCGGGACTCATTCCTTATCGAGGTACGACGGTAGGCTTTGTTGTGGCTCGCTCCACTTCCTTCCTGATGTTGGAGGACTGGCTCCGCCATGAAGCCACCCTCAAGCCCCCTCTGGCTTCAGGGTGACCCCCTGACTTACCTCCACCCCCTGGCACTTCCGCTAGGGCGCCAGTTCCGTGCTGCTTCAGGACATGACGCGCCTGTGCGCATCACGTCCGCCTCGTCCCAGGGGCACCTGGTGGATACCTCTTGGGGGCATCTCAGCGCCTGGTGCCGGACGATTTGTCCTCCTCCATGTCCAGACTCGATTCCCTCGATGTCTGCATCGCTTCTGCGTTTAACGCCCGCTGGCGAATCCTTGTGGCTCTCGGGGATTCCTGTCTCCCTATTTACACGTTTAACGCCCGCCGGCGAGTCCTCCTGATATCCAAACATCTATTTGTTTCGAAAGTCCGGACTCCCGAAGATGTTGTCCACGGCTGCTGCTGCATGTACTTCTTGTCGGATTTGGCAATGGCATAGATACGGCTCTCTCAGCATGTAACACAGGATGGCTGTACACCCTGTGTATCCTTGGTTTAGGAGTCTCCACATAAGTGGGAAGCATCTCCTCAGGAACCAACGGTAACGTTGAGTCGACAGCTCGACG
>WOGR01006287.1:0-13179 GCA_015342045.1 Leptinotarsa lineolata | reverse complement strand
TATATATATATTTATATATATATATATATATATATATATATATATATATATCGATTGATGCAACTGTTTATCCTTTATTTGCAATATTTTATTTTTAATAAATAAATATTATTACTTGTTTACAGAGAGGATTCCAAACTTCGAAAAGTTTTAATTACATGGGAGCGCTTTCGATAGCAGACTATGGCACTCATTGAAGTTTCAAATCCTTTTTGTAAACAAGTATTGATATTTATAAGAAAAAGGAAAGACGATGTACCCCTTGAAACTTCTTTATTAAATTTTAATTTTCAACTTCCCGCTGAGAAAATTGAAAATTTTCAAAAAATGTGAAGCGGGCGCAAATCGACGTATTCAATAGATAGTTTGAAAATTTTCATTCAAGTGATTTCGTAAAATAATTTTTTTAAGTTTTATCCCGGAAAAGCAAGAAGTTGTAGGGATGATCTGTAGGTTAAACCATTTTTCGGATTTTTTTATTTATTTTATTTCTCTTCAACTCATGGGTACAAATTACACATTGAAAATCAATATTGCCACTGGCATGCTCGATCAAATCAAAATACAAGTAAATGGAAACTTGCAATCAGGCCTTTTTTATATATCGATAACAATATTATTATATTTGTGCAAATATTGTTAGTAAGAATGCAAAAAAAATTGGGAGGAAAAACGTAAAAGCTTCTGACAAGTCAAAATTTGGATATTTTTTTGACCAGTTTGGTCGATTCATTTTGTTGGAGCGGAATTGAATTCATCAATGCACTTTTTCATAGGACATATTATTTCAATGATAAAAATGGCAAAAACTGTATGAATTTTATGAATTATTGATGGAAGTTTACCAGAATCATTTCCAATTTTTGCTTTGGACAGAATCTGATCTCACGATTTGCATCTGAATTTGTCAAAAAATGGTGCTACAGAAGCCCCAGAAAGAAATACAAAATTTTGGTTTGGTTTATATTGAAACCTGATAGTACGTTAGGAGCCAGTTTCACTTAAAAAATACAGAAGCTAGTTTCTTATCGGGAGTAGTTATATGTTGTTCGAAATTTTAATTGCTTACCACGAGTTAATACAAACTTCGTGAAAGTTTGGTATTCAGTGGAGGCTCTGAATATTTCTCTAATTCCTGAATCCCTCTTGATCGATATTATAATATTATATTTGTTTTTGAAATATTTTTAGATGAACGATAAGCTGCACCATTCTTTCAGTTGATTGAAGTCAGTGTTGATTCCATCTTAGAGAATAAAATAATTTGTTCCAATGTCAATTCAATTTCAAAATTTTTTCCAGTAATAGATTTGTTCAAATGAATAAGCTGATTTAATAATCAGCTTATCAATACTGTACACTTATACAGATTTGTAAAACCCTACTTTCGTTTTATGCTGTCTGTCAAAATAAATAGGGTGTAGGTTGAAACAGCATGCCCATGTTTAGAACGTTATCACGAATAGTCTTAAAGCTCGAAACCAATACCTGCCTAGCTTTTGAACTTTAAACTGACGCTGCTACTTGGGGAAGATTTTGTATTCCGTTTGAACGTTCTGAAGGAATGTCTATTTACCACCAGCTGTTAGTCGATCACAATAAAAGGCACTGAAAACAAAGTAATTGAAGAAAATAACAACAAAACTTGCCACATAAAGAATCAAGATTCGCGTTGAAAAAGGTGATACTGAAAATCTTTGGAATAACTTCTTTATTTTTGGGAAAGACAGTTTTTGGCTTCCTGCTACTCTATCTTGATACGAAAAATATGAGAATCTTCCAAAGAAAAAAAGAAAGCAATGTTCCATGTACGTGAAAGTTTTACATTTCACTCAGTATATTGTGTAGAAATCCTGTGAATGATATCTGATTTAATTCCATAAGGAATGTTTGGAATACAAACTGAGTAGAAAAAAGTGTTTTTTTGTATATTTCAGTGTTCATATAAGAGTATTTGTTTCAAAAGGATTTTTCTTTCGTGTGATACAATGTTTATATGAAAGTAGCTGTTTCGGGTGGGCTTTTTCTTTCAGTTTTTGTCTGGAAGTCACTTCTTTGCATGATCTCTACACTTATATATATATACATAAAGTTACTTATTTTGAAATTGATTGCTTCTTTCCTTTCTTTGGAAGATTGCCACATTTTTTTGTATCAATATGGAGTAGTAGAAAGCCAAAAACTTTCTATCCCATAAAATTAATCACTTCTAAAAATATAACACTTTCAATTCAGACTTCTATATCATTTGAATATTTAAATAGAATCACCTCTTAGTTTCTCTTTCACAATGAATATACTTTGGCTTAGTATTGATGTAAACTTCAAAAAATCAACGATGAAGCTGTCACATCGAATACCTTTGGATAAAAGTTCAATATTGAAAGAAAATCTGAAGAGGAATCGGTAGTGAGACATTCAACATAAATTTTAATATTTGATAATTTATGGAATTTGGAACCACTGTCGTGAAATGAGTCTTTGACTAGAAGATGACTATTACAAGGAGATGACTAAAACTAGTCATAGTCTCAAAAGATGTCTAGAACTACGACTAGTTTTTGTCATTTTTTGATAATGCTATTTTGGTTAGCAAACCGCTTGTCGAGTAACAGCATTTTCGTTCTTGAGGGAAAAGTTTTCTCGATAGTATTGGAATAAAAATTAATGGATAGAACGAAATGATCCCTTCAGTGGCCAGCACGATGATCAGACCTCACGACCATAGATTTCTAATCATGATGATATGTTGGAAACTGTGTCTGTCGACAGTAACTCAAGATACTATCAGACATGAAGAATTACAGAGAAAATTTTTCATTACGATTGATCGAGTATGAGATATTTAGTTTTGATGAATCAGTTCTTGACTTGAACTCATTCCTAATGAACCTGCAAATACGAAATATTTTAAAGACACAATTTCAAATAATTACAATCTTACTGATAGTTATTTTTGTAAAACAGCCTTCATAGCTTCTTTCAACATTTATTTGAGACATTTTTTGCTATTTCAAACAGATCAGCAGTTATTATCCACCCACACATCGTTGATAAATCGTATATTTTCAGTTATTTTTGTTTATTATCATTTCAGTATGTAGTTTTCATAGATCATTATACTAGTAAAGTTTGATGAATGCAACATTTTCAAGTAATATTTAATTGATTTGAGGAAGAAAGTTTTTGACCTTCTACTACTCTATCTTGATACAAAAAAATGTGAGAATCTTCCAAAGAAAAAAAGGAAGCAATCAATTTTGAAAGAAGTAACTCTATAGGTACATAAATGTGTAGATCATGCAAATATGTACGTGGATATTTTGTTGAGCTTTAGCTCGCAGAGAAGTTCCAAATTCCGAGGGTGGACCAAGAAAACATAACTAGAAGTGATTTTGTACATTTTTGACATTTTCTGAAACTGAAACCACCAGCAGCATTTCAAGCATACCAAACATTTGTTTCATATAAAAGTTATTCATTCATCATGTTTACCGTGTTTCATTTTTTCATTCGTATTTATCCTCTCTTCCGAGAAATGAGTTTTCAGTGGATTCCTCTGATGAAATATTTGAATTTGAGAAAAACTCAGTCGACATCTTAATTTCATCCTTCTTTGAACACAAACCACGAAAATCTCCTGAAAAATAGCATGTTCCAATTAAGGAAATGAATGAGGCGGCTTCAGATGAAAAACCTTATTAATATGAATTCTCTGTGGGAGTGAATAAATACGTAACATGCGTGAATGTCTTGATATTACAGATAGCGCCTTTTCTCCATTTATTCATTCACTGGATATGATACAAAATCTACTATTCATAAATAATAAAATAAAAAACATTGTAATTTTTTGAAGTTATTCCTGAAAGTTGCGTGCATCAGCTGAATCTTTCATTAAACGCGACAGAAGTACTCTTCCCAAACATTATAAATTTCAAATTCTTCGCAACGCGAGTATGACCAACCAAGTTTGCATCATCAGAAGATGTAGTAGACTTCGTGTTACTCATCTGTAATTGATATTTTCTGTTATTAAAAAGTTATTCCGTCATATTATGATAAAAATAATTGATATTATTGGCTATAGTCCGCTCAGATATTAAAAAAGTATTCGAAAGTTTTCAAGTTCGTTATCTGCTATGTCATTCACGATCTCCATGAAAAATTGCTACAGAAATCTCTGAATTTCAGTTTTATTTCAAACTGGAATAAATTCAGTGTTATATCCGCTGTGAATTTTAATTTTCAATAAACGATGGCCGTGGTGATCTGATCCCGGAAGTTGCTGATATAAAGTCGAGGAAACGGATATCAAACAGAGCTTTCAAGCTCTTATGTTCGGAAACCTTCAATTATCATGACATCGAATATTTTTTCCTGTGGGTCGGTTACATGATGGAGAGAGAGTTCATTTCCGAACATACATCGTTATCCATATCATGCAATATTTATGAAAGTTGGTTATTACATGAACTTCATATTTTCATTTTATTTATCGGATCATTTTCGATCAGGCATATTCTGAAACGGTTACTGATGTTTGAGCAAATATAGTATATAGATGAGTTGGTCCACAGAGAACGGGTATATTAGACCCCGCAAGGGTTTATTGTGGAACTCAACTAAATAATGAATTTCACTAATTAGAACTTCCATTATCTAATATGATTCTAATATGATTTAAAATCTATGAAAGAACACATAAATAAAATTGAAATGAATAGCTAACATATGAATTATATTAAGTAACAAAACGTGAATTCAAATCATAATGAAATAATCAAGATGGAAATGACTACAGAGTGACAAAGGATGAAAATGAGCAGAAAATAAAAAAATAAACGATCAACAGAGAAATTAAAAAAATGAAAAATTTAAAAAAGATTTCACACCAAGTTATTTCACGACGCGACGTATCGATTGTTAGTATACACAATCGTCTTCGGTTGATGACTGGACTATTCGTTGTTTGCATCTTGATTTAGGACAGGCTGGAGCCTAGCTCCCTTGCCCTTTCAGCTGTCTTTCGTCAGAATGACGAATGGGTCATAACTGAGTAGAGTAGTTTTGGTCGACAGCATGAAAGTCCTTACAGATATCCGTGCCGCCCTTCACGGTGTAACCCCTACCTGGCTGGGGTGAGTTTGTTGAAAGAACTATTCTTCCGTTAACGCAGGATATGAGGGCCTCATTTGACAGAGTGTGTGAACCTTCTATATGGGGAGGGGTCGTCTACAGTATAATCTATAGCTTCCCTAACTAATGGACTATCATGTGTTTCTGCATTTTCGAAAACTCTCTGATTCCTCAACTGAATAGACTGCTGAATAGAAGGCAGCTGCAAATCTCTGCGGATGACTTCGTTCCGTTAGAACCAAGGAGCATTCACAATCATCCTCAGTAGCTTATTTTGCAATTTCTCCAAAACGGAGAGATTCGATGGAGCCGCTTGTCCACAGACACCTGAAGCGTACATGATGACCGGCATAAACATCGTGTTAAAGATCGTAAGTTTGTTTTCCAAACTGAGCTTTGATTTTTTATCGATGAGAGATTATAAGAATGCTATCCTATCCTCGATCTTCGACTTCACAAGTTCGATGTGCAGGTTCTAGGTGCGATCTATAAGAAGACCGAGGTACTTGACCTGCGTTTGCCAGTTGATCTCCCTTGCAGAGACCCTTACCGGAGAAGCAATCGTTCTTCTCATGGTTATCGACTGAGTCTTATCCGGGTTCACTCGGATCTTCCATTCGAGGTATCAGCGCTCGAAGTCGTTCAATGCACGTTGCATGTAGACGATTCCGAGCTCCCGACTCATGGAAGATGGGAGGAGAGCCATGTCATCGGCGTAGAGAGAGACCTTCACATGATCAGACCTCGGAAAGCCGCTGGTGTAAAGCGAGTACAGTGTAGGAGATAGTACAGCTCTTTGTGGTACTCCAGCGAGGATCTCTCTGTTGTCAGACAGAGCCCTCTACTCTGACCTGTGTTCCTGGAAGGATCTAATCCACCGGATCAAACCTCGAGGCAGGACGAAGGCGACTAGTTTGTGCAGGTTTTCGTGCCATACACGGCCAAAGGCCTTCAAAATATCTAGCAGAACTATGTGCAGTTTCTTGTTTAGGTTCAATTCAGCGATGGAGTTTTCGACCAGTCTCTGGACTGGACTAGTCCTCCGAGAAATGACTATTTATAGGTCAATCGAACGCTTTTACCAATCCCCCACTCCCCTTACCCGCTTTTCCGGTTCAGCGAGAGTTGACCGTTTTTTCGTTTGATTATAGGTTTCCATATGTTGAGTATTTCTATGCAAGCATTACTGAGTGCGTCATTGGACAACATATGAGCAAATTCTTTGAACTTCATCCCAAACCAGTGTTTTTTCTTGTGGATAATGTCAGCTTGGGACCACTTGATATTATGTTGATGATTCGAAATCTGCTCTGCTACTCTCGATTCGCTTGTTTCTCCTTACTGTGAGTGTTTCTTGTGTCTGGCAATGTGAACTTCCGATGGCCCCTTAGTTTCACCGATATAGGATTTTCCACACTCACAGGGAATCCGGTAAATACACTTCTTGGAATTGCAGTCCGCGTTTGGTGGCCTGGTTTGTTATGAGGCTATTAAAGATTGTGTTTCCGGAACTGAAGCAGATTCTGATGTTGCACTTGGACCCGATTCTTCTTATCCTTTCCAACAATCCTCTGACGTAGGAAGATTGAGCACTGGTTGTTGCCTCTCTTTCTTGTGAGGCTCTTCTAGCCAAAGTCTGTTTCACCATCACTTGGAAGAAAGCATTCCTTTTAAGATATTTTTTTGTGATGCACAGTTCCTTCTCAATACCTTCCTTCGTATTACAGAGCCCGAAAGCACGATCCATTAGACTCTAGAAGATTTTTTTTGGTAGATTGATGGTGATTGAATTCGTGATTCAGATACTATCACGTGTGAGTAGGTTTTCGATATACAGATGTTTGTCACTTGGTGTTGGTCCCCTTCACCAATACGTCTGAGAATGCTAATTCGTTGTGGAGTTCTTCATTGTAGAGGTGACGAAAGGTTTTACGATGCAAGCTAACGTAGAGATACGCAACATTTGGAAACTTGTGATCAAGCGGAAAAACGGTCAACTCCCCGGGATGGGTGAAAGCGTTCGAATGACCTATAGATAGTCATATGTGATTGTGTGGAAGAGCGCTATCCTACCGTTTTCATATGGTAGAAGGGCGAACGATGCCATTTGCTACTCAATATTACATTCCTTTACTTTGTACTTTGTAATTGTTATTTTTGTAGCAATAAAAACTTTTATTATTACTATCATTATTATATCTCAGAAGAATATTCGAGACGTCGTTAAATAACTTGGTTCCAAATATTTTTCTTGTTTTTGATTTTTCCAATTTTTTAAATTTTTTGCTTATTTTTTTCCTTTTCACTGTGGATATTTTTATCTTCACTCTTAAATATTTCATTCGTTATTATATTATTCTTTTTCGAATTTTATTGCTTGATATAATTGATATTTTGGCTAAATTTCGAATCATATTAGACAATGGAAGTCCGAACTAGTAAAATCCACCATTGAACATTGTCAACTATTTTCAAACAAACGTCGAACAAATAAGTCCAGCAGAGCCGATCAGTTTGGTGAGTGATTTTTCAGGTCAGCTGGCAAAAGTGGGACTCTGCCAAATTCTAAAAATATGATCTGGTCCGCACATAGAGCATACTCTCTGCTACCAATACTTGAATTTTCTGGTGAAGTATAATATATCTTCATTTATCTGATGAGGACCTGATTGATGGTCAGTCTATGACTACTTTCGTAGTCACAGACTACAAAAGTAGTCACAGACTACGAAGGTAGTCACAGACTACGTAGTGAGTGGGTGGCATGGGAAGTAGGTCTCATGTGACACATCTCAGGGAGACCCTCTTCCATGGCTATAATGTACAAACTTCACGCACCAGTCAGGAGACGCTTTCTGGATGATCTTCTGGAATGATTTTGCGGCAGCTATAATAACACATTGAAGAGATTTCTGTTGATTGGTTGGTATTGGGGTTGTTCGGTGTCCAAAATACCAAATTTTCACCTTAATACATACGGTTTCCTCATATGATGAAACTGTACGTCAGCCATACTTGACGATACATTAGATTTAGCCAAGCAGTTGCGTTTTTGACTCCGGTTTGGGTAATATTCATTGTTGAAGCGTAAGCGTTTGCTGACATGCTGAGGGGTAGTTACTTCATGGTCCAAGAAAGATACACGAGCAGCTAGAGGAATGAGGTCCATCCTGGTAGAGCCATGAATTACTGTGATACAATTTTATATAAATAGAGGGTGACTGGTTACCGTTCCGTAAGTTACATCGAGTGGGCTCAGTCATATATCTTTTAGTAATGATACACACATCTCAGGATGATACGACATTCAAGACGACTCTCACCTCAACGAGTGACAACTCATTCAGGAAGAATATTCCAATACCACTTTCCTTCCAGTTGCAGGTTGAAAACAGACGTCAGAGTAAGAGAGAGAAGATCCATATGTGTATTTAACGAAACTTCATATCTCTAATAATGAATTGAATATTACTTCAGAAATGTTTATCAATAGGCCCACAAAATGCACAAAATTCGTCTCTATAGGTTGATGAATATCTAGACATGAACTTTATAGATTTCAAATATAATAATAGTTTTTTCGACAATGGAAGTCTGAACCTGTGAAAATCACCAAGAAACGTTGTCAACCACATTCAAACAGATTTGAAATATATTGTACTTTTCGATATATGTTTAGGTATACTATAAACATTCATTCGTGACATGAATGTGACTTAAAATAATTGAGAGATGAGTTTTGTTTCAACTTCATCATCAACATCAACTTTTGACATAATTAAGGATAATTATTGTCCTACTGGTATCCCCGCCATTTTATACTCACAAACTCAGAGAATAAAGTTCTGATGAATAAGTAAATAATTTGAAGCACGACTTTTATGAAATAGGTGTGTAGCGGCTTCAGTTAAATTTATTATTCATCAAACTATGTCAGTAATTTTGATTATTAATTGCTCTTTCAATCCCCTGAAGTAAATAGTATTCTGAATTATACAGTGATCACCGGGGAAACTTTTGCCATTCATATTAAAATTGTATCATTTCATTTTCTCCATAAATCTCGGTTAGGTGACAACTTTTTTGAAAGTTGTTAATTGGCAGAGATGATTGAGTTTGCAAATTTTATTTCTACTACATGAGAATGAGAAGTTGATGAGTAAGCAGGGAAAAGAATTGGCAAAATTGCATGATGCATCATCCTAATACGAAATGGAACGAAACATTGGGGGAAAGAGGTACAAGGAAGAAAGGATTGAAATGTCTATTCGATATTTTCTTACACCTTCTTACTCAGAACTGAAGGTTTGTTGATTCAATTGTTATTCTGCTGCGCGAGAAATAACTTCAGTGTCAACTTCAATGAAGGAGATACGCTGCGACAACAACCAGGAAACTTCAAGCCTTCACAAAGTCTCGAGGGCTCACTTCCAACGAGGCTGTCAGGGCTACTTTTCAATATATCCAAGACATTTTTCGGTTTCTCTGTCAACACTCTTCTAGTCGCATCTAGAATCATTATAAAATAAATTCAATTGATTTTTTCAAAACCGATCAAGCCTACCGAAAAAATCAAACGAGTAGTCAAATTATTTTTCTTTCAGATAAGTTCAGATATTGCCACTAGCTGTATAATAACTATTTTCCTTAATTCTTTAGAGAACCGTAACATACGACGTAAGTGCGTAACATACATGCGAGACGTAACATACCTGCAAGTGGGGTACTTATAGAGCAGAAATTCTGCATATATAACATCGTATTCAATCTTGTCCTTCTGGTTAGAACGTGAAAATTAAGTAACGATAATAAATGAGGTGAGCTTAGTCTATTATTAAGAAGCTTGTAAAGAAATGATATTATACATAGTTTGCGCCTATTTTGGAGTAGTCTGGCCATACGTGATGTTTTTTGAAGTGAAGATATGTTGAAAATTTATTTTGGAGTTTTTCCAGTTCATATAATGTCGAGTGATACTTGCCAAACCATATATTTGATCCAAACTCCAATTTACTTCTAACCAATGTACAGTACAGTAGTTTTATCGAATGAATATTGTTGAAATTTCTAGATTTCCTGATAATGAATTCTAACATTTCATTTGCATTTCTTGTAATATTTCTTATGTGAGTCTTGAATGATAATGTATTATTAAATATAATTCCTAGGTCCATTATTTACATATATTTTTTTCAATAGGGACCCTATTCAGAAAAGGGTCTTTCTTGTGTGTAGTCGACATTACTGAGCATTCATCAATATTGAAAAATTATTTATTTTCACAACTCCAGTCATGAACCCTGTCTAGATCTGTTTGTACTTGTTTATACATTTTTAGATCATCGACAACATCAGACACTCTGGAGATTTCAGCACTGCTGGCAAATCATTTATGAAAAGAACAAAAAATAATGGACTCAAATTTGATCTCTGTGGGGCTCCAGAGGTAACCTCAAACTTTTTTGAATATGAACCACGATATTTCACAAATGAATCTCTGTTTTCCAAATAACTTTTGAACAATTTGGGGAGTATTTTTAGTTAACTGATAATAACTCAACTTCCACAATGAAATGTCATGATCTACTTTATCGAAAGCTTTTTTTTTGGAAGTCTGTATAGATAGTATCCAGTTGAGATTTGCTTTCAAGTACCTCGTATGCTTTGTAAGAGAGTTAACAAGTTCAACTCTTATAGATTTATTTCTTACAAAGCCGTTTTGCTCTGCCCTGATATACTTTTCAAGAAACTAATATTATCTGTTGTACACAATATGTTCGAATGATTTAGCTAGGGCACAAATAATAGATATTGCCCTACAGTTTTCAATAGTCGTTTCATTGCAGAAGGAAACACATTAGTAGGTACAATCAAAATAAAAATATGCATCAGTGGTTGTTTCAGCCAGTTAATGCAAACTTACGTGATGGAATTCCCAGAAAAACATATATTCTATGACTGTCATGTGAACATAATCACTTCAAAGAATCTCAGAGGTTCATCTCAGGACCAACAAGTTTTAATGAGGATTGGAAGCCTGGCTACATTGAAATTTTTATAGGAACAAATATGCTACAATGCTGAATATGACACTCACGAAACATCACCTCAACTTTTCTTCAATCTGGTAAAGTGATAAGTATTTCATGTGACTAGCATAAATTGATTTAGTATTGAGAAACTTTTATATAACTCTGATCTAACTCTGATGCATGTGAATAGCATTTGAATTATCGTATGGGTGACCACCACTAAATGCAATCAGATCATATCATGTGACAATGATTTTCCCAAATATGAAGGTATGGTATGTTGGTAGAATTGAAAAATTGCTGCGGCTGACATTTCAAGTACATTTTTGTTGGCAATCCTAACATATTAGGTTATTCGAAATATTTACAGAAAGCTTTTGACCGTCTGCAAGAAAATGTAATTTTTTCAAAGAAAATTTTTTGTGTTCGAAATATAAACAAATTCTCTCTTGAAAATCAAGTAGAAAACAACGTTTTGCAGTTTTTTTTCACTAACAAAATGGAATTGAAATTAATCAATATCACCCCATATTTTTTTTTCATATTTTCTGCAAATTTTAGAAACTTCAATCCTTCTGGAATTTTTATTTCTGAAACGCAACTGCATGATTTGATCGTCTTTGAGAAATTGATAAATCAACACAAAACATAACTATTCAGATATAAACACACTTATGAAGTGTTCAGTTATTTTTTCTACTGTCACCTGTTGACAAGATATCTGGAGGTATTTTCCAGCCAAGAGACTATTAGCAAGAGTTACATGCCAACATGCCCTTATTATTAGCACCACCCTCTTTGCCCTCGATACAACAATTACTTTGAATTCGAACTTATCAGCGAGCGACTTCCATAAAAAAAATATTGAAGCAAATTCAACATGGTTTACTAAAACAATTGAAATATATTCATGGAATATTATTTTTCTATATTATACTCTACAAGTAACTCTCACCACAAAGTTTATTAATTGAAATACTACGTTTCATAATTTTCAAGAGTATCCCATGAAAAATATACTTCTGAAAGTGATTTAATTTTAATCCAAATATGTTTCTGAATTATTGTATGAATTCACAAATATTCTCTGAATATTATGATACCGAGATTTTTTTTGCAGTCAATCCTAGTGTATGTTGTCAGAAGATTATTAGAATAATCCTAGAATAATTCACATCATGTCAGTAGACGAATACGAAAGTGAAGCATAAATATCCCTTTATTTTGTGATAGCGTTGCAATCTCCATGCATGTGCTAAACGCATAATTATTTGGAATATTCATAAACGCTTGAATATTCTCATGACAAATTATGTGGAATATATAACCATACAATTAGTCACGAAATGAGCCATTTACCCATTTTGAACTGAATATCTCTGTAAAAAGGTTCAGCAATACGTTCAGTCTAGATTTCTTTGGTATGAATATTCGAATAAATGGAATTTTCATTTGGTTTCGGAGTACTAGCTCCTCGTCGGTACCGGGAGTGTCATTTCAGACGAAGTGAACCGTCTGAGTATCCTGAACAAATGAAATCAATTCCAGCTAGTCATAAGCTCTATCTGCAGTTGATTCAGTAGGATGTACAACTGAGCCACCTTTAAACATAGTCCGGAACCAACTTCTCGAATAAATAATCCGGGTTGGAAGTCAGAATAATAATAATGTTTATTCGACTACCGAGTAACCACGGCCATCTGGCTAGAGTTTTCAACTCATGGCTGGACGGAGAGCAGCCGATTCCGGATTGGTTTGTCGAGGGGCGGACTGTTCTCATTCCCAAAAGCGGATATTTGTCGATTTCTAAGAATTACAGACCGATAACATGCTTAAATTCGCGCTATGAGTTGTTTACAAGCATTTTATACACACGAATACTCACCGCAGTATTCGAACGGATATTTGAGCACAGAGGGTCGAAGAGAGGAGTCGCTGGATGTAAAGAGAATCTGCTCATCTATAGATGTGTAACACAGGACTGGATACAATATAAGCATATAAGCGT
>WOGR01006286.1:0-13180 GCA_015342045.1 Leptinotarsa lineolata | reverse complement strand
AAACTAATTATCTGTCAAATCAAACATGAGCTAAGTGTTACCATTCACGAAATAAGCACTAGTTGAAAAAAAAAGTTAGATGGCGGACCCTATATATTTATTAAAAACACATCCCCTGATGTTAGCTTGGTTAAATAAATGCTTTTTGAGATTGACTAATTTTGTTCTGCTCTGGGACAATGTTTTCAGAGGTTTCTATTCTACCTATCCAGTTGCATGATGCAACTAACAAATATTGAAGATCTAATAACCTAAAAAAATCACAAGGGCATTAATTTGCTTTGACAAGTCGAGCATTCTAGCTTGGCTTCTAGATTTTGATGCAAGGCAGCATAATGCTTGAGAACTCAGTTGAAGGACTACACAAGGAACCCTCGATTCTCTATCTCTGTTGTACAGTGACTCTTTCATTTTTTTATTCATCTCAGAGGCCAAACTAAAATGGTCGACTTGAAGAGTTAGTTGATTTTCTTACCGGCTGTGATTCATACCGGGAAGATTACGAATTTACGCTTCAATATTCCTCTATGAAAACATTCCATTTGATTTGTATGAGTGTTTGGTTGAAGATCAACCTGGCGCTCGTCTTAACGGATCGAGGTTATAGTACAATCAAATTGTATTCTCGATTTAAGTTAGCTTATTTAACTTTATTGTTAAAAAGCTGTGTTCTCGACTTGATTTAGTTTATTTTAGTTCAGTTGGAGCAGGTGCAAAATATTCCTAAAAACGTTTTCTCGTTAGCATTACAATTGGTTGTTTGAAAATTGTTTCTAATCGCTCATAATTTTTTTATCAACAGTAAAATACACGCCCTTTTTTTATCGAATATATTGTTCTTATAACAACTATTTTGATATATTATAAATATTCTTTATAAATCAGAAGAAATATTTTCTGAATAGTCTATACTTATTTGTTAGAACTAAAAACCTTGAAAAAATAATTTCTCAATTGAAATTCGAATCCGTCACTTAGTAACTGTAAGTTTCTGAACTTTCACATTCTATTATTACCCTTGTCAAGACATTATCGGTAGACTTTGGGTTGTTTTGGATTGTACCGACATTTTTATTATAAGCCGTTCATAGTATCGACACAACACAAAATAAATTTAACTTTCAAAATAGAGCTGTATTTAGTCACTGTAATATTTGTATTAAATGTTAAAATATGTGTCTGGACTATTGTATTGTATTAAACGAATAGTTGAGTCAATGTTTTCAGTTTTCACTTGAATAATTTTGTGTTTCTTACCGTAGAAACGACGCGCAGATATTTTCAAGGTCATAGATGGTAAGAAAATCAAATACCTCTACAAATAATGATGTAAGTAGAAAACCATAATATACTTTGTGTTTGCTAATTCTCTACTTTATAAAGCTCCTTAAACAAAGCAAAATGGTATAATATTTATTTGTTTTCTACTTCAACATGTCTTATTAGGTTCCGCTACTAGTTAGTTTTTTTATGATAAAAATTCTGTCATTAGTGTCATTGGTTTTTACTGTCACTTAATGTGTTTCCTATGTTACATTTTTTGTACACATACTAACACTGAATTTTTCTCCCTTCACCGTTCCTTCCCATCACTTTTTATTTGATCCTAACTCCCTACAGAAGTTTGTCAGCTCGCCGTCTTCCTTAGACGAGATATCCAACCATAGCCTGCGTTTACCGCTCTGGGACAAAGCCTCGGCTGAATTCTATTTCGCCAAATCTCGAGAGCTCCTCACGCGCCCTTTTCCTTCCGCCCGTGTCCCTCACAATTCGTGTCGTAACCTCGATATGTTACACTCTGGAAGATGTGACTTTGATTTCAAAAGACAGTTTCATAACTCGTCGTTCGAAGACCAATACTACCGTCCTCATTTGAACTACAGGGACCGGACCCTGACAAAGTCCGAAAGCATGAGTCGCAAGATATATTCCGATTCGAGACACAGGCTGGAGTCGAACCAGTTTTGCCCAGAACCTTTCGTTGAGAAGGGGCCGCATTACTATGAAACGTCGTACGTTTATTATAAGACTGAGGTAGATAAGAATTTTGATAACGCCAAGTACGATATTCATCCAAGGGTTGATGATCCATTCGGTAGGCCGCGAACTTTGAGCTTGAGCGAAACGCGGGAACAGTTCAAGAAGCGCCAAGGACGCAGCATCAAAGACCGTAACCGCAGGCGGCAGTCATACAACCCGAGAGCATACGAAAGTAGCTCGAGCGAGAGCGATTGCATCAGCGTAGGTTCTGCAGACTTCGACTGGCGCAGGCGCAGACGTCTATCGCGATTGACGGGTTCCACTATGAGTATACGCTCGGAAATGGTGAAAGGTTCTACTAATCCCTTTTTGAAGCCATCTTTTAATATCAAGATGACGGGCAAGTCTCCTCCGCCAAGCAATAGCGTCCTGAGTGGTTTGTCGCCGACTTTGGTCGCTAGATGTCAGCGTTCTTCAAATTCGACTAGCTCCGATTCCAGCCTGTGAGCGGGTCATCGGTGGAAATGTGAAAAGAGGTTGTTTTTCAATGATGAATATTCAGTGGATGTTCGAATGCCATAAAAACTTTTCATAATAGTTTTTTTTTTAAATTTTATACAGGGTATTTCAGTGAATAGTATGCTAACAGTTGAAAAATTAATAATACTTTTATGTGTGCTTCTAGTGGTGGTACTACTGGGACTAAGAACACAAAAGTTTCACTTGAGATCTAGCTGAGTAGTACCCATGATATCTTTGGCAGACGGAAACAGTACTGTTTGGATAACATTTATAACATACTTTAGCATGTTTAATATTTTTATCTGGCTTTGAAAACATATTTTCACCAATTTGACTGCTGAAGTCTTTATTTTTGGATCTTATGGATATGTATTGTCTTTGAATAATGATTCTTCAATTCTGTAGAACTGAAAAAAATTAATAAAACTGACGCCTTATCATGGGTATCGAAGTTATCAATCATAGTATGGACATAGATAGAAACTTTGGCTAAAATGGTTATAGTGTGAAAAATGTTATTTTGAATAATAACAATATTTTCATATTTCAGAATGTTAGAAATCATATTAAAATGATTTATATATCTACAAAAATCTTACAATTCAATACAAATTTGTGTTTTTGGTAAATGATTTGTATATCATTACCACAAGAAAATCATGATTTCTTACAACTTTTTATATTTTCTTTTTACCGCTGTGGTAGATCTATGATTTGCTGTATTATTTTCAAATACTTATTTATATTTCAGATATTGTGGTATCCATACATCTATGAATATTTTCATTGCAAAAATTACTCTCTGCTGAAATATACCCAGCAATATTTTTTCGTCTCTGTGACCAAGCAGTGATATATACAGTAGTGTGTAGCTTTTTACTCGACTAACTTGTCATACAGCGCAGTGTATTCAAACTCTAAATATATTCGTGAGATTCCCTCCCATAGTTTTAGGAGAACATATATTTAAGGGCGAGTTCCTTCATTATTCGATCCTAACCTCATTATCCTTGTTTTTAGTTTTCATTTCTTTTCTTTTTATTGGTTATTTTTCCCTTTAGTCTAAAGTTACGCAAGAGGCTCACGCTGCTTACCAGGGATTGGTGGAGAGTCCCACGAATGACGTCTCGCAGGTAAGATAGAGTAGTTTATGATAATCTTTTCAAATAACTTCAACAGACAACTAACAACCCTCCCCTCTTGCTAGTATTAGCCTCACAGGTCTTTGAGTGACTGAGAGCTCAAGAAGGGCTCAACTCATAATAAAATTTGAATTTGAACTATTTTTTTCAAAAACATATGTGGGAATCTACTTATTCAGTTATGGCAATGTCATTTTACAAGCACACACAATACAATTGAAGTTACAAGAATGGCACCAATATGCCCAGACTAAAATATACAAACTATTTGGTAAATCCCTGGTAAATCCAAAACATGCACTGTTACCAAATACCAGAACTGCAACACGGTCCTCGACACGCATTTTACCAATTAAGTGGGCGTCTTCAGCTTGTCTCGGACTTTTTCTACGCCAGAGGTTCCAGTTCTATCTTTCATTAGTTATTGACTAGTTGAAACCCAGTTCACAAGACTAGGTAATGGTGGAATAGTTACTGTCAGAAAAATTGAATGTAGGGCTATTTGCCCTAAGGGGTTCTAGTAATCCATGCTGCTACCACACCTATTTAAGTATTACCATTTCTTTAATGTGCGTCATAATAATGTTTCATATTTTATTTTATTGTATCTCCTACCATTCCATCAATCTGTTTCATCGTAATGCTCTGTGTTTTATTGTACTATGTCAACAATAGGTAGGTACCTATTATAATTGTATTTTGTGACATGTTCGGAAACCATAGCTTTGTTGAGAACTAAATAAACGTGTTGGTATTGGTGAGAAGGCAATGGAGACTGTAAAGAGTTTGACTAATAAGCAGTCAAGTTGTGTTCTTCTATCTGTTAGTGAGGTGAATTTTTATCTGGAGCAGATAACACAATAAAGGAGCTCTTCCATTTATCACATTGTGTAGTTTTCCTGTGAATGATATCTGTTTCAATTCCATTACGAGTTTTCTAATGAAAAAAGTGTTTTCTTGTGTAGTTCATTGTTCATTTGAAAACAGTTGATTCAACAGGACTTTTTCTTTCGTGTAATTCAATATTCATGTGAAAGTTTTTTTTTCGAGGGGGCTTTTTCCAGTTTTGTATCTGAAAGAAACTTCTGTGGATGTTGTTCACGTCTTTGCTGAGAGTTTATTTCAAACTCAATGTTTTTCACATTTTTTTGTATAAACATATATAAGTAGAAAGCCAAAAAGCTTTTTCATCAAAAATAATCTCTCTTCGGAAAAATTGGAGATGGATTAATTGTTAATTGTATTGTAGTTAATGGTTACGAACCCACTAAGAATACTGAGGTCTGGACAACCAGTTATCAATACAAGAACAAGGTCGTCAAGCATGGCTAGCACGTTACCTCCGAAAATGGGTAGTTTAGTCAGAAGCTCCGTACCCGAAAATTTACATAATAGGCCAGGTATATATGAAATATATATTTGATATGTATATATTGTGTGAAGAAATGTTTATTTAACGAAGTTATAATTTTTGTAGAATTTTCCCATGCTACTCTACCACGCCAAACGACACCATTTCGTACCTCCACTTCATCTGCAGGAATCAATCATAAGGATGAAAACCCTATTCCGTTACCGCCAAGGGATCGAAATAAAATTCTGCTAACAGCAAAACCTCGACACACGCGGAAGCATCCTTTGATTATACCCCCAACGAGCTTACAAAGAACTTTAGATAAGGTAACAAAAGTTTTAAAATTGCTTTATTTCACTATTGTCATCATTATTTTAGGTGAATACTGTATCACCTCCTCCAACGTCTAATAGGGATCCATTCGTAAGACCGGAACCGGTGTACACTAACAATACTGCAGAGAAGAATCCAGAATCTCAACACTTTGAAGAGCAGATAGAATCAAACTTGAACGCTCTCGATGAAATTCCAGGGGAACAGGATATCGTAGATGGGGTCGAAGGTTTTGTTGATCTAAAGGCTGATGAAGAGAAGATTCACAGTCATCACGTAAGCTGTGAGGATCTCTTGAAGTTCGCAAATTCTAAACCGCCTTCGAGAACTAGGGGAAATGATTCGGATGAAGTCAGGATAATGTCGAAGGTGTTGGGTAAAGATGTGAGTGACTTTATTGTTTTTGAGTCTACAAACTTGCCAAATCACCAGTACTTTAAAAATCATAGGTTGACACCTTATAGAAAACCAAACAGTTTTCAGTTGTAAGAATATATACACAAATAATATTTTTGTATTCATTGAATTTAGGAAAAAATCTGTGGTGGAATTGGCCGGTACTTGATGAAAATCGTTTAATGTATTCAAGTGACATTTTATTGTAAAATTTTTACCGTAACAACGGCAACATTGTAAAGCAAAACACATGTTGTGGCTTTGCCCAGTCTGGCCAGTGAAAATCTCACGACAGTGTTAGTTGAATGAGAACAAACCTTTCAAAAGTTACATTGAATATCTGCTCCTTTCTGTCAAAAGTTCGAAAATATATTTGACTGAATCAGTTCAAATGACAAAGTATCCTCACATTCGTGATTGGAAAACTTTTGTATACTGACAAACCTAGTTGTGATCCTAGACTCCAAACTTAGCTATAAATCACACATTTCCGCTGTAATTCAGAAATCTATGAAGATGCTTGGCTTTATGAAGATACCTACTTGCGATTTTACTAACATTACTGCTATTAAATCTTTATTTTTCCACAATTTGGTCCCCCCATCATGTATCACGTTACACATGAAGTGAAACTCGAGGCTATACAGCACATTTTCCTGAGATATAGTACCTACAAGATACGTGTATGCTGTGAATATGTTGCATTAGAACACATATTGAACATACCTTCTCTGGAGGCACGCAGAAAACGTAGAGACTTAATAATTCTATTCAAAATTAATAACGGAATAATTACCAGCCCCGAGCTTCTCTCCAAATTATCTCTACTTGTCCCCATCACAAGTTCAGTTGTATCTTCACCCGTTATGAGTAGGTTTGTATCATCAGCATATGATATTACTTGGACTTAAGAGATGTCAAGAAGGAAGTTAATGAGATCATTAGCATAAATTAAAAATAACAAAGGTCCAAGAATTGAGCCTTGGGGAACTCCCTGTTTAACAATGCGAGATTGGCTCTGAGTTGTGTTGATGTTTACACTCTGCGATCGATCAGTTAAGTATGATTTCATTAAATTCAAGGCTAAACTCCTTATACCATATTGCTCAAGCTTAATTATTACGAGGTCATGATTAACATTATCAAAGGCCCGAGAAAAGTCAATAAATAACCCACAAATCTGGACTTTTCCATGCAAGGCTGTTATTACACCCTTCGTGGTATTAGCCAGGGGAGTAGTTGTTTTCTGATAGGTTTCACTCCATTCACCTACAGTGTAGGGAGTTTGAGACTGGCCTGAACAAATTGTTCCCCTATATGATTTGATTTATAGCCAGTCTTCAAGTATGCCCACTGACTATAAGAGAAGACAAATAACGAGTCAATATGCGAAAACAGCAAAAATAAGCACACAGCAAGCACATCTACAACGCTACAAGGACAAAATACAAGACCAAAAATGAAAATGCAGAAGGAACTCAGAAAGATAGGTTATTTATTTATAAGCAAAAGTCATTTGTCATTATTTTACCGCAGTTGGCAACCGTGGGGTCGCTAAGATCAATTGTTTTCTCACCTGCGATCCGTGAGCCGAAGGTTTGTTGTTTGTTTTGTTTTCATTCACAATATAACCTAAATTGACTTTAGTTGAGATCGCGGTGTGCTGTCATATGAGTAAAACTGAGTACTTATCATTTGAAGTTGCAATGGAAACTTTTGTTGATATTTCTCCAAATAAAGATGCTGGAGTTTTGAAACGTATTGTTGAAGAAGGGTTTGGTGATGAATCTCCTCCAAAGGGCTCAAAAGTGGAGGTTCATTATACTGGGACTTTTCTTGATGGAACCAAATTTGACTCCAGCAGGGACAGAAAAGAAACTTTTTTGTTCGATTTGGGAAAAGGTATGTTCCAATTTTGAGAAATATCTAGTTTGCCCACATGGGAAGATTCAGAAAAAAAATGTTTGTACACGTGTAAAATGATGAGCCAAACACGATTCTGAAGTCAAAACGCGTTCGAAAGTTATGACCCCCTGAAAGGAAAATTTGATATACTTACCTGAATGACTTTTGGTGTATGTTTGTATGTAATACTACCAGAAAATTCAAGGGCTTCTCAATGTTGTACATGATGGAATTTGATTGAATATTTCCATGACTTTCAATACTGACAATTTTTGTTCCTAATATGCCTTGGGCTTCATTAATGTTGAATCTTATCAAACATCAAATAGATGCACAATGTGATTTGTGAATGGTCTTTTTTCTTGGAGTGTGCCAACAAAAATCAGTTCTTTCATCAAACTCCATAGTGTTGAATCATTAAGGATTATATAACACTACAAAAAAGACATGTTTACATGAAAAATATGCTTATAGATAGTACACAGAATATTGACTCACATAAAATTAAACAGATTCACATTAAATAAAAGTTCAAGTAAAAAGTATTCACTTGAAGAGTATAGACATTTCTCAACCAGGTATCCTTTGAGTTTTTTTTTGAAAGTACGTTCATGTTTTAAGCTTTTGATGGAGGAAGGTAAGTTGTTGAAAATCTTTGCGCCTATTCGCGCTGGAGCTTTATAGGAATGTAACCTTTTCATCTCAATTGATGAAAATTTATTCAAGGTGGTTTCCTTCACAGGTTTCAAGTTTTTAGTTGTAACAAATGTTACATGTTGAAATGTCACTTGTTTATTGATGCAGATAAGTGCCCTGTTGGGGTATTTTGTGATTTCAGGGCATTCAACTGTGTTGTTCATGAAATTTTGAAAAACAATCTTCAAGATGTTGGTATTTTTGTACAAACCCCCAGGTTAATTGCATATCACTTACATGGTCATCGTCAATATTTCAACCACTAGAATATTCAACACATGACTGAATATTTCTTATTACTAAGTATGGGTGTATCATTGAGATCTATCTTAGGTCCAGTTTTATTTTTATTGCACATGAATAACATTGCCTCACTTGATCCAGGAAACCAAATCATCCAATATGCACAATTCTTATATCTGATCATAATCATGCAACAGTCAAGACTATATCCAATAAACTTTTATAAGATTTGAATAACTGGTTCGGCATAAGCAATCTCTACCTCAGTACAAAACCACAATTTGATAAAACAGGGTCTCTGCTGGAGAATATCTCCAAACCAACCATTGATATAGTCTATTTCCTTTAACAGCGGAGTAATAAATCATTTTAAAGTCGCTGTTCCATAGGCTGTTCATTTCGAATATTTGAGATTGTATGAATTGATATAACAAGTCTCAAAATACATTTTATTAGTTGTATGTATATGGTGAATAAAAAAATTTGGAACACTCGCAATATAATTTTTTTTAAAATTGAACACCGCATACCTGCACAGCTCACCTGATCAAATCAGGCAAACCTCATATATTTTCAATTTCCGCTGGAATAGAGGATGACATCAAGATTCGATCCGATCTGATAATGCTTCAATTAGGTACTTAATTACCTGAAGAAAAAGAATTGATGATAAAGCTCTTGTGTCTTAACTAGTGTTGTTATGGGTAAATCATACTGAGTGTGTGAATTAGAATGGCTACTTTAGTTTTCTATCCAGTAAAATGAATGAGCAAATGTGCTTTTTCTGTTAACAAAAATATTGTTATTTAATTTTACTTCAAGAAAGAAATACTGCCCCTCTACAAAATAATGGAAGCCTTGAAAGAAGACCAAAGTATATCTCCAATGATAGTAAAAAAGAAATTGTAGAAAACTTTAAAGAAATTACATTTCAGCTGGAAAAAAACAGAAAATTGCTCTTAATCAAAAGTGATAAAATTATTTACTGGGGGAGAGATGTTGAAAAGATGTGGCAAGACATTACAAGACATAAAAGGAAATCGACTGATCATTACTCACATTGGAAGTGTTGATGGTTTTGTTGAGAGTGGTTTATTGTTATTTGAGTGGAAGCATTCTAGCGATTACCATGAAGATATGAACGGTGATGTGTTTGAATAATATTTTGAGCAAATAGACCTCATTCCACTTAACCCTGTATTTGTTAATGTATCCATCACAATTTTCTGGAATGATAATTTCCATGATGACTGCTGTAAAAATAGCAAAAAGAATGGGAGTGAGTACCGAACCCATTATTGACAATTCTGGTGTCGGAAGTGAGTACTGTTAGGTGGTCATTTGTGCTGACAAATTGTGATTGGTTGAAGAAATGGGTTTTAGCCAGTCTGAAATTTTACCGTTGAACCCATAGTAATGGAGTTTGGCGATTAGGCAGTCAGGGTTAACAGTATCAAAAGCCTTCGATATATCCAATATAGTTGTCTAGAGCCTTGAGGAAATCCTGACGTACCACTTTTACAACTCAAAATTATTTTGCGTACCACTTAGTCTGAACACCGGGCGCAAGAGTTTTGATTTCAGTCATATTATTTCAGTGCTATTATTTCAAGTCAGTCACTTAATTTTTATTAGGTTAAACAAACAAAATAATCTCGTCCTCGTTCTAACGTCTTCTTGAATTTTGACTATACACAGTTGCCGATTGTCCGTGAACTAATGCTGACGCACTGGCCCAAACAATCCCGATATATAATACTCATACTTAGAACGTCACCACGTACCACCTCAGTAGCCCCTGCTTACCACTAGTGGTATGCGTACCACAGGTTGGGAAACACTCATAGAACATAATGTGGACAACGTATTATGACCTTTACGGAAGGCTGACTTGTTCGAAGGTAGGATATGCTGTTCTTTAACAAAGTCTTGTATCTGGGAAAGTATAGCTCCTTCAGCTATTTTGAGGGATACAGATGTCAGATTTATGGGGCGAAGATCACTGAGGCTATTTTCTCTTGTAGAGGGCTTCTAAGGTATGGGGTTTACAACTGATGTCTCCCACTGCTGGAGAACACAACCTGTTTCAAATGATGAATTGATTATATGTGTGAGGGGCAAAAGGCAATGCTCAATTGATAGTTGTAGCATTCTACCAGATATTTTGTCAGGCCCTACAGTATGGAGCTTCTGTTTTCAATGTAGTTGTATTCGCCAGATAGTATAGGTACTTAGTCAATAAAATGATCATTGATAATATTGGCATCTTTTATGTCAAGGTCAGAGGCCAGAAATGTGGATTTATTCTCATTGCTAATATTCCAGAATCTGAGTTGGGTCTACATATGGAACATGTAGTCAACCAGATGGCACAGAAACGAAATATTATTCTGCGTATGCTCCCTAATCATTGCGAACTTCATCCCATTGAATTCGAATTCTATTTGAAAGTAACATTGATTAGTAACTCTAACATTGAAATTTTCTTTTTTCCTTTGGGATTTTCATTTCTGTTTTTATTTTTCATTTTATATGAATGTTTTTCTTTTTTGTTAATTTGTTTTTCATTTTCGTTAATTTATTTTTCATTTTTGTTCTATGCGTTTTTTTTTCATTTTTTCTTTTCAATCCGTTTGTACATAACATGATTCAGTTTCCGATTACATTTGTATATATTGTTAGTAGTACTATAACCATATTTCCAATCCATTCATACTTTATTTTGCATCTTATTACATGATGGTATAATAATTTGTTTATATTTCTATTTTTTGAGGTTAACTACAATTTAAGTTTATTGGAAAAGAGATATTGAAACATTTCAATTCGGAGTAAAGGGAATTTATAATGTGGATGTGGAGCACACACCCCAATATAATGTGATTAAGATCGCCGTAACCTTCAATGAGCATAGGAGATTATCCGTTAGTCCAATTTTGAATTTGTATGCTGGCAGATAGCGTGATTTGATCGCAGTTCGTTTTATTGTATAATCTTTTTTTGTCGCTCTCTTCTTCAAACCATCTATTTCCAATTATCTTTGGGGAGAGTTGTTTAAAGTTTTTGCCTATCTGAGATTCATTGAATTGTCTTTGTTAAATTTCATTTAGGTCTTTATTGTAAAATCGATTCGCATCAGTGTGTGGAATGAAGGAATGAATGGTCTCTTTTCTTGTTTCAGTGGCTTATTTCGTTAATCTATATACTACCCCATTTCCTTTTATTCCGGAATGGCCTTCTATCCAAATTAAAGATACCTTTCTATTCTGTAAGATCGCTCTGGCGATTTCCATTTCCAATTCAGAAAACTGATTAGGATTTCGGAAACTTTTTAGCCGATCCACGGCACCCTTGCTATCAGTGAAAATTATTGACTGAAAGCAGTTTTGTGTCAACATATATTTCCAAAAGTATGGAAAGTATATACCTTTCAAAATACTTGGCGTTTGAATGATAGAACGCGAAGCCTGTTTTTTCTGATATTTTTGATCCATCTTTGTAAACAAAATCTGTATTTGGCCACAGCCTCTTTATTATTTCTGAAAACTTCCCTCACAACTCATATTATATCTTCCCAAATAAAGCACTTTAAACTCATTGGATATTAGGTCATAATCTTCTGTATAGTATGGAAGATCATACGTTTTGTAGATCATTTTGTTATAAGTGGACGATCTGGTGAAACTTTCTACCAACAAATTCGTTTTCTTTTTCTGCCACTACCGATGAGTGAGTGAGAATTGTAAGTTGATAAATTTTGGAAATCAAATTTGAAGATTTTGCTTTATTTCTTGTCACAAAATTGTTACTAAGCAGTTGTCTTCTTAAATCTAATGGAGGTTCTTTAGCTTCGGCTTTCGTAACTGATATTGGTGTTGACGGGAGATACCCCAGACATATTCTCAAACATTTATTTCAAATTTCTTAAACTGAGTATCTGAAGAACTTCCATGAAATATACTTCCATAATCTAATATTGAACGTACACATGCTTTATAAAATATTTAGGGTGATATTGGGATCTGCACCCCATTTTGTTCCACAGAAGGCTCTAAGGAGCGTTCTCTGATTTCTGACGAATTTGAGTTATATGGTGTTTTCATGTCAGAGATTTATCTAGGATGATACCCAAGTATTTGACTGACGGTCGAATTGGTAGGACCCACGGTTCAGATATTGTATGAGATGCAAATCTCTGACTTTTTTTCCCAAATCATTAATCCGCTTTTGTCCATCCAACTATTTACATTTTCCATCTCACTCGCAAGTTTTCAAGTGACTTTTCAAAAGAAAATTTTTGTGTCTATATGCAAATGTCATCTGCACATTGTATTACCTAAAAGTCTGTTTCAATACATTTTTTTAAATTTCGTATATGATGACTCAGAATGCTTCCTTGGGGAATTTCCAAAGATGTTTTGCGAGGGATAGAAATAGTTATGCCAATTTTCAAATATTTTTAATAATAATAATAATCAACTTTATTCATCACAAGGGATAAAGGATTTCTAATTTGCATTTACATTATTTAAATATAACCTTATGACGAATGGGCGAAGTGTCAGCTAAAACTGTTTTTCAACTCGACCCTGAAAGTAAACAGAGATAT
>WOGR01006285.1:0-13181 GCA_015342045.1 Leptinotarsa lineolata | reverse complement strand
AATTGTGTTCAACGTACTTCCCCTTCAAATCTCAATCCAGTGAATTTGTATACCAACATCAACATTTTCGTCTTTGTTCGTAAATAATTTCATTGTACTAAAGGGTTATAGTAGTAGAAAGTCAAATAAGGAGATCACCATATTTTTTTACAAATACCATCTGTGTGAAAAAGCATAGTGGACTCCGTGACTGATGTTCTCTTATTGTTCCTCTTAGATTGTTTACTATAATGTAATATAACAAAAACTCTAGCCACAGCAACGCGTGGCCGGGTCAGCTAGTAGTAAATACATAGTAAATATAGATTTTTCTTTGGTTATTTTATGTTATCCGTTATTCGATAAAATATAAAGTATACATTTATCATCAGTTTTATCACTTAACATTGCGGTTTTCTACTGTCCTTGGATCAGAGTAAGCGAGAATTTTCATTAGTTTGCCAGTAAAATAAATTTATTTTGTTTCAAGTTTTGGAATTTCTTTTGGCAACACTGATTATTAGCATTGGGAACCATCAACCTTCGACATAATCTTGTCGATGATTGGCACAGAACACCTTTAGGATGTTCTGTGCTGACGGCACAGAATTTTTTTAGAAAAAGGAAAACTGTGCTGACGTTACATACGTGCATACAGACACGACCATCGACATAGCCTTAATCGAGATACTCTGTGACTTTGTGAATAAATATGAGTTTGATTACTTAATCTGACAGAATTATATATGTTTTTAAAGATCATAATCCAAGGTTATTATATATAATTCTATCAAAATTTTGACGTAAAAGACAAAAGTTAGATTAAATGAAGAGATAATTCCAATTTATGTTGTGCGATTGATGATCAATCTACACTGCAGAAATTAAAGGGTAGCATATCAAAATAATGGCATTAAGACAGTTTATTAGGTGTAGTTCAGTTCTTTCCAGCAATCTAAAATTCAGTGGGTCACTAATAAGTGCGAGATTATTCTCCAATGAACAGCCAGCCCTGGATAAGAAAGAGTATAAAATGTGTATGAAGCCTGGATCATTTTCAACATTCAACTTTTTCAGGGTAGAAGTAACATTTGTAAGAGCTAATGGAGAGAGAATTAAAGTCAAAGGAAAAACTGGAGATTCGCTCCTTGATGTGGTAGTCAATAATAGTATAGATCTAGATGGATTTGGGGCTTGTGAAGGAACCTTAACTTGTTCTACATGTCATCTGATATTCAAACCTGAAGATTTCAATGCTCTTCCAGAGAAACCTTTAGATGAAGAATTGGACATGCTTGATTTAGCTTATGATATAACGGACACATCTAGATTAGGTTGTCAAATCATTCTAACTGAAAAAATGAATGGTTTAGAAGTCAAAGTTCCAGCAACAATAAACGATGCAAGAGGCAGTTAATACAGTAAAGTTTTCATCTAACCTATATAAATATTTATTTTAACCCAGTATTTCACAATCAGTTTTAAATTTTAAAATGAATATCATCAGTCTTGAGAGTGGTAAATTATTTTCTTGAGGTTGAGTAGACATCTATTAAAAACCTTGTTTTTTTTACTTTTTTGAGGTCAAATAGGAAACATATATGGTTAGAGAATATCACACCTGTTTACATCATTTTCTTGGGGATACTGTTACTCTACTTTGTTACTGGTTCAAAATGCTTCATTTGTTTTCCTCAAGTCTTGCATAGAAAAAAGCAATGTTATTCCATCTCCTAGTTAATTCAATACAATATACAGAGAAACAAGTCAATATAATTATATATATTTTCCCTTAGAACAAATCTACAAAAAGTTCAAACCAAATCACTATTGGAAAAGAAAGGTTTTGGCTTTCTACTTCTCCATCTTTCCCAAAAATTAATCTATTCTAAAAATATACCCCTTTCTATTTAAACAGATCACTATTATTTTCATCAAGAGAATAGCTCAAATATAGTAATTATCTAAAAATTTGGGAACCTTTTTTATACCCTTATTGTCAACAGTAATAATGATACTGATGATCCATTGCAGCCACTTGAATTCGTCAGTTCAATATTTGGTTTCTCATTTACAGTTTCATGCACATTTCATTAAACATTATTCCTATGACTGGAATTAAATCAATTAATCGAATGAATGTCATTACATACTGTCCTCGGTGATATGAGTGGATTCAATCAATTCGTGGCATGAAGTCGTAATTTTATGAATTAGTTTAGTGCTTCATCTGTAATGTTATCCAAATTGGTGCTGAAGAAGCAATAAGGCAAATGTCTTATTCCGAAACATCGGATGTCCGCCATGTAAGTGAAATTTTTACCTCTTTCGTTGAATATATAATGATATCTGATTCAATTACATAAGATGTTTGGAGTACAAACTGAATAGAAAAAGTTTTTTTGTATCATAAACCAATGTTCATATAGTGCGCATCCTAAGTGTTACCCCCCTATCTAATTCATTACTGGATCTTGTTAGGAAAATCGCCGAGACACGCCGATTTTTTATTTCTACAGTGTATATTTTTTAATGAATAGTTCACCCTTAATTTCATCCCTAACTGGAGGGGAGCAACCCTGCCGAAAATTTTAAATATCGTGGGGTGGTGAGTAATAGCTCATTTAAAAGTGGGTTTTATTCTCTATTCAACCGTGCAAAGAATTACACCACAAACAGGAAGGCAACTAAACTAACACTAACTATTTATTTTATTACAGTAAATGTTCAAAATGTTCCACGTTGACCACCTGTCAAAAATAGAGTCTATTTTCAGTTTCAGTCCTGACGCTTTGCAAAGTATCGCGAGCATTTCTTGCACGCACTTCCGTAATCCACGCACGCAACTCCTGAAAAGAGTTACACTCAGTTTCGTAGACTTCAGATTTTAGGTAACCTTATAGGAAAAAATCTAAAGGAGTTAGATCTGGTGATGTTGGAGGCCATTCCACAGATCCTCGTCGCACGATCCATCGTCCTGCATAAACAGTTTATGAGCAGATTGCACTCTTACTTTGGCCATAGACAAAATTGTGGAATTTTTCAATAGCAAAGACAATGACAAGTAACTTCTTCAATTTGGGCATATAGGTCAATTTACACAGTAACTTTGAAGTGAGCTAGGCAGACCTACTACAAAGACTTTATAGGGCAGAAAATGAATGAAAAGAAAACTGGTCCATTATTAAATAATCTCAGACTGAGGTTTGCTTAGACTCGAGTTCTTTCATGGAACAAATCCCTAGGAATTTATGGTAGTTATCAAATACATCAAAAACAAGAATTGCAAGGAAATGGATAACATTTCTGTTGAAATATTTGAAAATCTACCACTGTTTCATCACAAATCCCCAATCAGTCTTTTCAATCAAGCGAATTCCCATCGTTCTTGAAAACTTCTTTTGTAATCCCTCTTCATAAGTGTAAACCAACTAATGACTTTTTCAATCACAGACCGATACCACTGATTCCATTTCTTGCGAAAATCAGAATAGGAATTTTATCCTATTGTATTGACAATAACGTTCTTACTTTTCGCCAATTCGAATTCCAAGCAAATGAGGGCACTAGTGATGCAATGTTCTCTCTGTTAGAAACGGTATATTCTATATAACAAACACAAGTTCAATAAAATATTTCTAAAATCATTTCTACAAAAAAAGCAACATTATACATTCAAAAATTTCAGTATAACATATAGATAGATGAATTATAAATTATTACAGAAAAAATATTTGTTCTGGTAACAGATTACTTACTTACATCTATCTATAAAATAGTGGAATCGTATGATTGCAAATAATAAACGATTAGGTAATGAAAATGAACTATAATTATACTCATACATTTGGAGTTTCTATCTCTATTACAGTAGGTAAGAAAGAAAGATATGTGGTGCATATTAAAATGATTTGAAATATATGTCAACCATTAGATGAATACATTATCAAGTTGATCAATAAGATAAGCATGATAATATCTCAAGACAGAAAATTATAGCTACAGGTAACAACACATAATACGTATCATATTTGTACATTCAAAACAAATTTCTTCACTTCGTTTTTGAACATGTTCAGAGATGGGCTATTTTTAATTACATTCGGTAGTTTTTTGAACCAATCAAAACCCTTGAAAAACAAAGAATTCGTGGTTTTTGTTTTTTGTTCTGTTTATATATAAATTATTATTATTTCGAGCCATAATCTGAGGGATGAAGAAACGTTATGAAAACAATAGATTGTGAAAAAGTTAGTCGATGGATAGGGATATGGTTGTATAAAAGATGATTCAATTGATATATAGGGGGTGATACAGGGGACAATAATGGAATTCAATTGTATAACATAATATGTACGAAAAAACGTGTCCCAAAATTTATTGAAGAATAACACTTTGTGAAATTTTAATAAATAACAATTATTCAACAAAACACCATTGAAGAGTTTGTTGCATGAACTGAAGCGCATTCAGTCAATGATATGAGGTTCCACCTCAATTTCCTGCATCGATAATGTGTAGTTCAACAAGTTTGTTAACGGATACTTGGCATTTGGTTCATATCTGGCGTATCCAATGAACCAAAGAACACTTGATATATGAGCACATGTGCCCAGTGTTCTGGCACCTGCCTTACAAGTACAATAATAACCTGTTATAGGGTTTTCATTTTCATTTGTGTATTGTATCCATATTATATATTTTGTGTCATTGCGATGACGGTAAAAAACTCTGAAACAAAGTAATCCGGGATATCGAAATGAAGTTCATTTGGTGCTTCCCTCTGATTTTATTCTTGTACATATAATGGAGCAAGTCTCAATTGATATGTACCGACAGTCAAATCTCATAAATAGTCCAGTCAGCCTAGAAAAATAAGGAAAATGATGATGGTCCAATGGTTTACATCTTCCCTGTCTCCTCCCAAGATGTTCTTGAAAAGTTCATCATATCAAAAAATCAGCAATGGCACCGAGAGCCATGTTCCATAAGGTTCGTGCGTGGTCCTTTGTACCAAATAGGATGATTTTGCAAAAGATGTGACTTTGCAGCAAAGTAATTTTCAAATATGAAAGGTATAAGCCATTTACTGAGGAATTATAATTCAAAGATACCCCGCAAAAGAGTAAACCACTCTAAGAAATCCAGCAAAATGATAAACAAACTCATGACAAACGGTGAACAGGGGTGTATTGACGAACATTCCGAAATGGGTTGTGCACATTGTGAAGGAGACTGCCAGGGGGTCCTACAATAGCTTGTGATAGATTAATTCATAGGGAATTCAAGTGTTCCGGCCTCAATGCTTCAGAGCTTGAAGTTATGGACTTGAAAGGGTCCTATAGTATAACATGTTATTGTGAGGACTGCAATTTAGGAGTTAAATTGATACACAAATTTCTTGCATTTATGGATAATTTGCAAGCTGAAATTATTGAGTTGAAAATCAAACTCGACTCATTCCAAACTACAATGTCTGAAGATAATATATTAGATGAAATCAATGAAAGGCAGAGAAAGAAGGACATTGTTATGGTGTTTAATCTTTCAGAAAATATAAATCATCACGATGACTTGATAAAAGCACTATCATCAATTTGCTAACCTCCTAAATAAGTGTAAAGAACTTCAGAAGTTCTTTACACTTATTTAGGATGCCTATATTAAAAAAAAACGAAAATGCTTCCCCAAACGATTCTCAAAGTTTATAGAAATATGTAAACAATAAAAGAAAATCATATGACTCACCATCGACCATGTGTTTGGAAGATATAACTTGCAGTTTAGTTACAATGGTATTGTTAATTTTTTTGGAAATTACTTTTCTACTACCCATACTGACGAGAAGGTTACTCAAATTCTGCAATACAAATCTACAGACAGTTTGCATATTTCTAACTACTATATTGAAATAGCAGAAATAACCAACTCATGATAGCTCCAGGAAAACTTTCAGCTGGTCCGAATAGAATTAATTTACAATTTTCAAAAAACTGTATCATCTACTTTAGGTAAACCCTTACAAACAAGTTTTAATATCTTCTTTATCCAAGTTAACCTTTCCTGAATTCTGGGAGCAAAGTTTTTCAACTCCTATCTACAAATCTGGAGATAGAGAAAACAATAAAAACTACCGTCCGGTGAGTAAGCAATCTGAAATTCCCAAATTACTGGACAGTTCGATAACTAAAAAAATCACATTCGATACAAAAAAAACATAGTAAATGAACACCAACATGGCTTTATATATCCACCACTACAAATTTATTGACTTATCAACATTTTCTTTCGAATAACAGCGAGAAAAAACCCAAGTTGACTCTATTTTTACTGACTTCTCTAAAGCTTTCGATAGGGTAAATCATGATATTCTCATTGCTGAGCTCCTAGCATTAGGTATCAATTGTAACATGACAAAATGGATAAAGAGTTTAGTGAATATGCTTGTTCCGTATCACAAATTTCTGTTACATCTGTTGTTCCTCAAGGAATAGGCACATTATTCTTCATTCTGTAAGTGAACGATGTGTCGGATATCATACACGACAGCTATTATTTAAGGTTTGCAGATGATCTCAAACTCTTACGGATAGTGGATAGCTTTTGTGATGCAGAACTATCACAGCCATAATCTTGTTGGTGTGATATAAACATGCTTCATTCAAATATAAATCTTATTAAATAACATTCTCAAGAACAACTGCTAATCCTATTGAATATTCATACAAAATCAAAAATATTATTCTGATGTTGACCAACAGCATTTGGGACTCGGTGAGTGTTATTGATGATAAAGTAACCTTTAAAGGTCATATTGATCACATTGTATCCAAGTCACTCAAACTATTGGGATTTGTTCAACGATCAACAGAAAAATTTTCTATGAACACTTTTCAAATATTGTATTGTTCTTTGGTACTTTCAGTCTTGGAATGTAATTGCATGATATAGAGTCCTCTATATCAGACGGATATATCTAGAATTCAGAAAGTACAAAACAAATTTCTGAGATCATGTGCATTGAGGCTTGGATATCAGGCTTGGATATGAGTACTCCGATATTCTGCTACTTTCCAATTTATCTACTTTGGAGCACCTCCGAGCTGAAGTTGTGACGCCAAATTCAGTATCTAACAAAATTTTCAGTCCCCAATACAATTTAAAAAAATAACTGCAAATCCAAAGAGATCTCGAAATACGAAATACCTCAATGTATCAATGGTTCTTGAACCATCCAAATTCACGATATAATCCTGTAATGTAAAACATTTCGAAAGACTGGGCATTCCAATAAGCAGAAATGTTTCTAAGTATATACGATTATTCAAGTGTCAAAATTAGAAAAATAAAATATTTCCGAAGAAATTTCAAAGTGCCGAAATATTTCAAAGTATCCACAATTGTTAAAGTATCAAAATTCTGGAAAATAATTCGATTTGGATAGGGGCTGGCTTATTCTACCCTTGAAGGCGACAGGGCACTGGTATGGGCCGTCCTAGCTTTTTAAACAGTGGGGGAGGCGGGGTTTATATGAAAGTTTTGATTATTAGGGGCCCACATAGTTTACCCTACCATCCAGTGCTTTTTCGTAACTCGCGAAACCTTGAAATAGTGGAACACAATTATGTCGAGTATCTATAAATTCATCGGGTAGGTAAATCTAGTGAAATCAAAATATCTACAAGCCACCGATACTGTTTATTTACACGCTCATCGCACGAAAAACCTGCTTACATAACGGTAGACAGTAACTATAATAATGAGAAAGCAATCAGGAACATTCGGGATGGAATAAATGGCAATATCTGAGTGACAAAATACGATAAAGTTATAGTCAGGGGGGTTACCATGGTATGGCCATATCACGTTTACAGGGTCCACCCTTTTAAAACAAACCTAAAATTACGTGGTTAGGGCGAGACTTCAATAGAACAGTGCTCGACAGGCCCCAATAGACCCTAGCCTGTACACATATACTCACAGTAAAAAAATAAGTAAATAAATTATTAATATAGTTCAAGGAGTGAGTTCCTTGTATGATAATTCTTTAAATTCACAATTCCCAAATACTTCAGATGGAACAATGACTCACAGATGTTCAAAAAACTATTCTTAAGGTATGGTCATAGCCGGATCAGTTGAAAATAATAATTGAATATCAGGAGTAAATAGTGGTGGTGGTACTTGCGGGAAAAGGAGTGGTTGGCACCCCCGTTGGATCTTATCTCTGCTTCACAGGACGGCTCCTGTATTGAGGGCCGAAATGACCTTACTGGGCCACGAAGTCTATGTTTTGAGCCCTGCACTAGGACACTAGTGAAAAGCATACACTTTCACGAAAAGAAATCAATATGATTCCCAAATTGATTGAGTTTCGTAAGGAAACCTAAATATTAAACAAATGGAATGTCTCGGTAAAACAGCCCCAATCGGTAAAAGTTTGACAAAATCATCACCCATGATTGACACCAACTATCACCCTGTACCTAATTCAGAGATTACATGTGTGATAGATGTCGATCCAGTTAAAATAAAATACGAAAAATTCAGCTTTTTCATGTTAAAGGAAAAAAACACGTATAAACTAGAATAACTTATAGTTTTTTATGTACAAAAAAATATACCTTCGAGAAGGGCAGAATTCTTCTCTCCTCACGGCTTTGACAACAAAATAAGTCCACTGAGGAAAATGAAATGGTCAATACGTTTATCCAAACTTTTAACAAATGAATGACGATGACGCTGAAAATACCCAAGATGGTGGAAAATAGACCTACGTGATATGCAAAATGATCCCAGCTGAACTGGATGGGCAGTCACCTTGACCAACAATTGTCACAGAAACTATACGACTCAAATGCCGACAACTCGCCAAACTTATACAGGCGAAGTGAAATTCTGGAATCCAATTCCAGAAGGTACAATACAAAATCAACCTCAGCACTTCATCACCCGTTGTATAGCAAAATCACAGTTCTCGTCGAGGAGAAGCAAAACTTTTTTTGTTTTCACTGTCGAAAGGTCCCCTTCCAGTGCATCTTAAGTAGGCGTGCGTGCTCACCACCTCATTAATTCAATCTGAGGAACTGCCCACGCCATCCAGCAGTGACAATGATCAGGTTTATAAGCGACGCACAACTGACAATGTTTCACGAACTGTGCAACATCTTGGCGCATTTTGGGCCAATAGTACTTCTCGGCCTACCTTGAGAATATTTTGTATATTCCGGGATAACCTGTGGTCGGGGGATCATGAGCGGCCAATATCACCCCACACCTTTTCGACTTTGGAACCACCAACTTACATTGATCCGTCGGCCTACACAATCCTTGATAGCGGCCTCGAACAGACTTGAAAAGCTTTCCTTCCGTGACTCTCCACTGACTAAACCTTAGAGGAAATCGTTGGACGTTATCACACATCCCATTGTACCAGGTATCTTTTATAACCTCACCTGGCACCTTTAACGAATCCAATACTGGAACTGATCTACTCAGCATGTCCGGGACCACATTGTCCTTGCCTTTCCTATGGACTGTTCGCATTAGCCTTAGCCATTGAAGCCATTTAAGGCTGTAGTGGTCAGTAATGACCGTGAATGTCACACCTTCGATATATGGCCGCAACTTCTCAATGGCCCATAGGACTGCAAGGCATTCCCTCTCAGTAGTCGAATAATATCTTTCCTGTCTGGTCAGTGATTTGCTCAGGTAACATATTACCTTATCTCCTTCAGCAGTCGGCTAAGTGAGTACTGTGCCTATTCCGTACCCTGAGGCATCTGTCTGAATTACGAAGGGTAGGGAATAATCAGGACAACTAAGAATAGGTGCTGTTATGAGATATTCCTTTATTTGATACAAGGCCTGATCATATTCGGGAGTCCAGTTGAAACTCCAATTTTTCTTGAGAAGGGCGGTGTCAGGTGCTATAGAAAAATCTGGTACATACCTTCGGTACCACGAAAACGTACCAATAATGCGGCGAACCTCAGATATAGTCTTCGGGACGGGGATTTCCAACATTACCCGAACCTTATCAGGGTCCACCCGTAAACCTCTACGATCTATGACGTAGCCGAGAAACTTCATTTCCGGACGACATATTTGACACTTCTTCCAATTAACGGTCAAGTGCGCTTCCCGCAATCGACGCAACACCTCATCTAAAACCGCCAAATGTTTTTCGAAAGTGAGTAACAATGACAATGTCATCTAAATAACAAAACACATGGGGTTTCAACTCCTGTCTGAGTAACAATGACAATGTCATCTAAATAACAAAACACATGGGGTTTCAACTCCGGGCCTAAGACTTGGTCAATCAGACGCTGCCAGGTGACAGGACTATTATGGAGACCAAAAGGCATCCGACGAAATTGAAACAGCCCCCTATTTGGGACAGTTGAAGCGGTGTAAGTTCGAGATTCCACCGACACAGGCAGTTGCCAGTAAGCTGACTTGATGTCTAACGTTAAAAGGTATCGAGCGTCCTTCAACTTGTCCAAAGTGTTTGATATCATGGGCAGTGGATAGCCATCTCGTTCTGTAACTGCGTTTAGTTTTCTATAGTCCACACAAAAACGGTAAATGTCTAGTTTCCTATAGTCCACACAAAAACGGTAAGTGTTGTCTTTTTTCTTCACAAGTAAGATGGGGGACGACCATGGACTATTGCTACATTCCACAATGATTACATGATTTACCCGGTAGTAACGTTGTTTAACGAGCTCGTGATTGGTCCTGATTACGTGTTCAGCCAAGTTCGTACATCCTAAAGACATCCCCATGAGCTCCTTATTTCGCTGTAACACAGCATTGACACGAGCTTTCTCTGTCGTCGTAAGCACAGTCAAATCCTGGAATTGACTGAGCACGGTCACTCCTATTTCTTCTGTGTTAGAGAACTGCCATTCGTTGTGACGTAGGTCAGGTACTATGTCCATCCGGATCCAGAAATCAGCCCCTAAAATGAGACCATGAGCCAACTCCGGAACCACCAGTACTTCCAATAATCTTACACGATTTCTAACTCTCATCGGCACAGAACACTAGAGCAACGATACTAGAGCATCGTTGACCATTGGCAACAGTGCAAAATATCACATGTTCCCTATTCAATGGAATTCCCAAACGTCCAACTACATCCCAACCCTGAGCACCTAAAATCGTTCGAGAAGCACCAGAATCGAGAAGCTCAAGTAAGGAACAACCCAATATATCAACTCGCAGATACGGTCTCTCGTCATTATGAGCATGATCCAACACGTAGTCCAGTATAGGTTGAAGGGTCGAATTTGTATATATGGCGTCGTGTCTACGGCCTAGATACGCCGATCGGAGTTTCCCGACCTTGAACACGTGGGACAGGTCTTCACCGTGTATCCTTCCTTCCTACATTTGAAACATCATGTTATCTACGTATAAACCTTCCTTTTGAATCACTATCTATTCAAAAACCCCGCATCAAAATCCGTTGTGTAGTTTTAAAGATCTAAGCATACATAGGGATAGGCAGCTAGAAGTGACTTTGTTTTATACTATGTATCGATCACTTCATTACATCCTAATTTTAGTTATTTCAAACTTCAGGTAAGAGCGTAAGGAACTTCATTAGCTTTTAGCTGTGTCATAAGTAAGTTACATTAACAAGTCTGACTTCACCTATTCTTCTATGAACTCAAATCTGAAAGTAATCTTTTGATAGAAATATAATTTTTGTAAAAATATCTTGATATATTTATTTCAAACGAACATAATACAATATATTATGAAAATGAAGCATTCCAACTAAACAATACTTAAAGCTTATAAATCATCAAATGATTTCTCAACAAAACAAAAAAAAAGATAATCACTTTAGAAACGCGGTCTCTTCTGGCAGTGAATTATTACCTCAGGGTTTTTTCTTCTATTATTATTATTCTTGACTTGATCATGATATTGTTCCTGTTTTGGATAAGAGTTTGTTTCATACTCGCTTCTGAAATCTGCAATTCTCCACTGCTCCTAAAACGAAGTGAACATGAATGTTACAAATATTAATGTAAATTTCAGCAACGTCCAGAGAGGTCATACAGATGATGCATATTCTAGAATCGATCTAACATAGGCAAGATATACTGTTTTCAACGATTTATATTCAAGTCAATAGAATTCCTACTATCAAAACCCAGCATTTGTAGAGACTTTCTAATTACAGAGTTCATACGAGGAATAAAGGCTAGAGAGTTGTCAAAGATAACACCCAGGTCACCAGCCTCATGCTACTTAATAAATGAGTGTTCAAAGAGTAACTATACTTGATGGCAACTTTTTCTCTAGAAAAAAACCATGCAGACATTTTTTCATCTTTAAAGCCATTCCATTATTATTACACCATAGCCACAACGCATCAAGGTCCATGTGAAGTTTCCTGCAGTCATCAGAATAACTATTTCTATCAAGCAGATAACTTTCCATCCAACGTGTCAAACTATTTGGAAACCCAAAATTATCTAATCCACCTATCAACAGATGGTGATTCAGTCGGTCAAAGGCCTTTGTAAAATCCAGTTGAATTGTATCCACCTGATGTCCGGATCCAAAGGCCAATATTAAATCATGCTGATAAATTAACATATCGGTTAGAATTGATTTGCCGTTAGTGAAACCATGTGGATGATCATTGATAAGGTATTTACAGTGTCAGCGTAAATCAGTTTCTCAAGCAACTTGGGTATGGATGACACTATAGAAATTCCACGATAGTTTATTACATTCTCTCTGAAGATATTTTCAAATATAGGTGTGATGCTACTAACTAGCCATTTTTTAGTAAATTTAATGAAGCGAGGTTGAATATTATCTGTGAAGAAACGAGGTTCTAGGAAGTAAGCTGGAATGCAATCAGGTCAGAGCTCAGTTTATCTTTTAATTGACAAATGCCAATTAATATGTCTCCGAAGGTAAACTTTATTTCGGGAAGATTATCTATAGTGAAACTGAATTCTGTTAAGTGCAAGTTGTGTTTTACTGAACTACTCTCGAAACAATATGTGCTTATGATTGTTTGAAGGTGAATGACAATGTTTCGTGGTGAATTTCAGCAATTCGGACTTCCATTGTCTAAAAATTTGTAAAATGATTTGAAATCCCTGAAATAAACAATATTGATTGAAATTTAAAAGAATAGCTAAAAATGGCAAATATATTAAGCAAAA
>WOGR01006284.1:754-13182 GCA_015342045.1 Leptinotarsa lineolata | reverse complement strand
AGGAAGAAGAAAAGCTATAAAAAGTTCAGAAAACTTGTTAAAGATGCCCTTGCAGCAAAAGCGTACTACAATCTGGATGAATATTACAATGAAACTTTACTGTGACTTAATACATGTGTTTTTATTTTTTAGCCGTTGTTGTTTATATTGACACCTACACCTAGAATCATATTTTATTGTGTGATACATTATTTGTTCTTTTGCCATGACATGTGGATTTATGTTTGAATTGTGTTTAGTTGTTTTTTAATACATTTTCTGAAAGTGTCTATACAAACTATTCCTTCATCAAACTTTTATTTTTCATTGTTATATTTCATCCACTTGATATGTGAAGTTAGTTTTGCTCAAATGATATTTTTGGATATTTGGATTTTCAAATTGTCTATTTCCTTTTACGCATTGTAGTGCTATACATACCAAAATTTTTAAGAAACTTTGTCAATAAGATTGAATTTTCTTGGACAATAAAGTATATACATTATTATTATTGACTTCTGAAAACCTGATTCGGCCCAGGCACAAAATATATACTCTGCTGTTTCATCAGATTCCAAACAGTGGCGACACACACTGTCTTCCAACAATCTGAGTCTTTGCATATGATGACTCAGACGATATTGACCTGTAAGGAGGCTCGTTAGATATCGTAGTTCATCCCTACTATAGTCCAATAACTGGTTGGTATCAAGAATCGAAGGGGAATTAACGCCTTGGAATGAGACAATCCCTGAAGATTTTGTCAGAAGTCTTCAAATCTTCTTGCCATCCAGGTGTTTAGTATTAGTTTGGCAAAGCCTAAAGCAATACCAATGACAGATTTTGGTCCAATGAAGCTACTTGCAGCACCCTCCTTTGCAAGGGAATCAGCAGCCTCGTTGCCGTCCAGGACAGTGTGGCCAAGAATCCAGACCAGACAATTTGTTGAGTCTTCCTATTGAGAAGAGTCATTTTTGACAATTTGCTACCAATTCAGACGTTGCTCGGTAGCTTTCAACGCCGCTTGACTGTCCGAGAAAATATTAATTGCCTTATGTGTGAGGTTGGATTCTACCAATCTCTCCGCACATAATTCAATAGCATAGAATTCCGCTTGAAATACAGTCGCATAGGTTCCTAAGCATGTTGACATCTCTGCCCTGGGTCTGCAGCTGAAAACACTTGCACCAGAGCCTGAAGGTGTTTTTGATCCATCTGTGAACCAACAACTATCTGCTTTCGTAGTTGACAGTTGGAGGCATGAAGTTAGAGGTCATTCCCAGAAAGCTGTGACTCCAGCCAGCAGTCTAGTGTCCTCTGATAGTTCTAAAAGGTACTTCTAGATGGATCTTCATGGCCGCTGACGGTGTGGAACTGATAGTATCACAGATAGCCAAACAAGTCTGTCTCTGTGAACCAGAGAGCTTCGCTTGAGCCGTTTTTTGTAAGGCTTCTGGCCACCACCATCATTGGTCTGACAGTCATCACATATATCCAATGTATTTGATTGGGACCTGAGCCCCAAGTTTTGCCACAAAAAGTGAACCTGCTAGAATCTTGAAAAATCAATAAAAGAATAAAATTTCCCAATAAACTACCAATAAGAAGGTAATGATTCACCTTAATTGAACTTATTTTCATAAACTTCCCAAAACTGATTGAAATTAACGACTCATTGTTTCAAATCTACCTGCTTATCTAGAATTCATATTTGTATCATAGAAATATTTTGAAAAAAGTCGAAACTCATGAGAATAAGCATTTCAAGTATCTTAGGAAAGTGTGAAAATTGACATTGTTTCCAAGCCCTCAAAAATATGTGTAACGATTATAGTTTGAAATATCCCTTATAAACTCGTTAATACGAGGGTGGTCTGAAAAGTTTTCGACCTAACGAAGATACCGGATATTTTTCAGATTTTTTTTATTTTTCTATATAGTCTCTTTTTAACTATATACACTTCTCCTAGCGACTCTCATATCTCTGTAACCCGTCAAAATAGTACTCGGCGTTTTTCCCTGCGGAATAATTATCCATTTAAAGAAAATATTTGTTTACCAACCGAAATTTTCAGAAGAGGAAATAAAAAAAGGGCTTGGAGCTAGATCTGTTGAGTAAGGCGGATAGTAAAGCATTTCAAACCGTAGTTCGTGAATTGTCACCATGTCAACCGCTGAGGTGTGAGACGGTGCGTTGTCTTGGTGAAACAGGATTTTTTTTTCAAGCAAATGTGATCGTTTTTCCGCAAGTTCTGCTTTCAGCTTGTCAAGTAATGACATGTAGTACGCTCTTTTTATAATTTATTCTTTTTGAAAATAATCGATTGAAGTAACCCCATGAATATCCAAAAAACCAGTCGCCATCACTTTCCCAGCCGAAAAAACAGTTTCTGCTTTTTCAGAAGCCGATTCTCCCTTTGCAGGGGGTATGATTCTGTAGCCGAGTACACTAATTAATCGACGCTAGAACTTGGATTTATTGCGCCTGAAACTCTCATTCGAACACGATTTTGGTCTGAAGTGAGCAAACGCGGCACTCAAGACGCGGACAGCTTTCTTATGCCTGAATGTTGATTCAATATGTTACAAACACGTTCTTTCGACATTGACCATTTGATGAACTTTGGCGATGTTCACGTCAGTGGTTGCAGTTTTTGAACGTCGTCTCCGAGGCTCTTACGGCCACGTTTGAATTCAGCTGACCAAAATTTCACTGAGATAAATAATGGTGTGAAGTCTCAACACATAGAATAACAACTCTTAATTTGTATGAAAAATGAGAAAGGAAATTTTTTCTATGATTTTTACCACTTATATTCGTAACTAAAATTACTGCAGTTTCGTCCTAAACGGACATTTACATTGAACTACAAATGATTGATCACATACCTGAATCATTTTTACCTGCGACAATGTGGGTACGCTAATTTGAAAACCGGTGAGTAAACTATATCGATTTGATCATTTAACAGTTTGCACCCGCATTTCTTATGCTTATGAATTTCCAAGGATTCCAAATAACTGAATTTCAAACCTTTGCTTGCATAGTGCAAAATTTTCGTATCGTTTAGATTCGGAAACTTGTGGTTGCATTCCAAGGAATGGTTTGAAAATGTCGAATCATTTTTACCTAGTCTGAAAAACCTTTCATGTTCAGCATACTGTTTTGAGAAATTTTGACCACATTGTCCAACATAAACACTATCACACTCGGGTCTCTTGAGCTTATAAACTCCAGGTTTATACATTTTGTCCACTCTTTCTTTGGCATTGAAAAGGAAATTAGATAGCCGGGCCTGTGGTCTGAATGCCACTTCCACATTGTTCTTCCTGAGAAACCCGCAATTATCTCTGTTCTTTTTCCAAAATATGTTTTGTTCATTTCTGACTGCTCGACTTGGAGGAATATTAATCTGTAAGTGAATTTACGGCTTTGTTTTCTGACTAACTTCTGGATTGTGTTTGCGTCGAAACCATTATTATGTCCTATTTGTATTATTATTTTAATTTCCTTATCTAGATTGTTAGCAGATAAAGGTAGCGAGAATGCTCTGTGCAACATTGAATTGTAGGCTGCTAATTTATGACTGTCGGGATGGAAAGAATCATTTGGGATTGTACAGCTGAATAGCTGTGTAGCTGTATAGCTCGGTTTTCTGAATACATTGAAGTCAAATTTATTCTGATTGTGTGTAATGGTCAGGTCTAAGAAATTAATCTGTTTCTCTATCTTTGTTTCGAGTGCGAACTGAATGTTCCTATTGAGATTATTCATGAATGTCATAAATTGGTTCAGCTGTCGTGTAGTACCTCTGAAATAGACGAGAATATACATATCTGTACCAAAAATGAATATGTTTTTTATTCAAGTCGGGGCTCGGAAAGTAGTTTTTCCGTGTTGATAGTACTATTATTAAAACCATCAGACATATTAAATACATTTAAAAGAAAATAAAAAACACTGCAACAATTTCGAGACAAGACCAACACAAAACGACATGAAACAAACGAATAATAATTAATAACAAATTAATAATTTTTCAGAGAATGAGACTGACAAAAAATATATTCATATACTGTTTCGTGATTAGAAAATGGAACAATCAGAATATTTACAAAAAATTCTTGAGAGATTAAATTGAATTTTTCATTGTTCATTAAAAGAATGAGAATCGAATATCGAGTTTTTTGACGAAGATTTGTTTTGCACCCCTTCAAATTGTAAATAACCCTCATTAAACAAATGTATAATACATTTGTGCATCTGAATGATTTTTTCATTCTTTAATATGTATATTTTACATGAAATAAACATGTACGGGTCGAGCAGAGCACTCGGGAGCGTCACTAGCCCTATTTTTGCCTCTAAACTAATCAAACTAATGAATATTGCTAATAGAGTTCCGGGAGTGCGAATTGGTTTGTAGAATTTCATAGACTACACCTTACGATTTGATCTCCACAAACTTTATTTTCAAAAATATATCACATGTTTCGCTATCACAGTAGCTTTTTCAAAGCTATCGTGAAATTACTATTGATCTTCATTAAGTAACGGCCGAATCAATCCGAAAATTGTTTGTAGAATATTAATTCCTATTTAAGGTTTTTTCATATTTTAGATATTTACAGTAATTCGCGAGATATTTGCAAAAATTGACACCTGTGTTGTTTTTTACTTATTTGTTAATGAATTTTGCAATTCTATTGTGCGGATCTCCAAATTCTTCACAAAATTTCTAAATGCTATTCTGAATCGACCGATTGGTAAATCATAATTTTCGGTGAAGTTGGATGCTGAATCATTGAAAAGAAACTTGTTGCTTGGAATAATGGAGCCATATAAGACTATTCAACTAACATCTAGTGTGACAAAATATTACTTATTAACACTTATTATTATTATTTTCTACTTGCCTCTTTCTGAGCACAATAAAATTCAGTTTGATTATTCACTAAAGTATATTATTCTCAATTTTTTTAGATGAGAGCTCAGATGAAGAAGAAAAAGAAGAAGTGATTGATTTACACGATGAGGTTATAGAAGACGATGATGAAGAAGAAGAGGTAATTCCGGCAGATAATATTGGCTATGATTCAGAAGAAAATGAAGTTGAGTACATCAGTGACAAAGGTTAGTTTTCAAACTTCCATATCAAATCTTCTAACGGAAAAACATATTTTAAACAGATTTTTAAATTGTATGATACTTTTAGGAAAATTGGCAGATTTTTTTGATAAAGAGGCCGAATTATCAGAATCAGAATGGGGAAGTGCTGATGAAGATGAAAAAGATTTGGATACAATGGAGTTTGAGCAGGGTGATACCGAAAAATTTGATGAAAAGAAAATTAGAAGTGATTTGGAAAAAATACACATGAGGAGAATGCTAGATGATGATACGAGAGAGGTTGGACATTTTCTTCTTCGAAATGAGCTAAATTTAATTCTGTTACAATTTTAGGTAAAATTGTTGCAAGAACTGTTATTGGAAGACGGTGAACTACATGGTACAGGTCGGGAGAGACAATTCAGATGGAAAAATATAAATTCTGTGGACGATACTGAAGGTGGCAACAAAGAAGATAATGATTTATGTTATTTAGACGAGGATGAAAGTGAGGAACAGTGGAGAAAAAAAAGACATGAAATAGAAATGTTTCTGAAGGAAAAACAGCTGAAGTCATCAATTTCAGATGAGTTTGATCTTTTAAGTGACAGTCAGAGCCAGTTATTGAAGACTGGCCAAAAAGTTATACAAAATAGTTCCCAAGTGAGTGTTCCTGATAGCAAACCTACAGTTAAGTCAAACAGTCCCGATATTAAAAGCACTTTCACCTTTATGGTAAGTTTCAAATGTTTCAATCTCGAATGTAACTGTAAAGATTATTTTTCAGAATAAGCGTGGCTCTTTTCTCAGTCGTAATGACCAGGTTCTGCAGAGGTTAGCAGATTACAATAAACAAAAGAATACTGCTTTCAATTCGGTAAAAAACTCAAGGAATTTTTTGTTTCAAACAGTAACCGTGGCAGAGACGACAGTAACTAGCGGGGTGAGTAATCCAGAAAAACAAAATTTTCTTTGGATTTATTCAGTAACAGGTTCATCCGAATATATCATCAAAACAGTGGTGATTGGTAATACAATTTGAAATGAGAAATTAGGAGTTTAAGTTATAACAGATGTTAAATTGTTGCTAAATAACAGCTGAGCATTTTATTCTATAACTAGCGACCCGACTTACCTTTGCACAAGTAGCAGAACATATGTGCCTACATTTTTTTTCTCATAGTGTAACAACAGCTTGCCCATGAAGAAGGACGTGGTTTTGAAGATATAGGGGATGGAAGTTTCCAGACGATTCCAGAAAATTCGAGACTGTTCAAGAGCCTTTCACATCATTCCAGACAATTCTGTTACATTCTGGAATTTGGTGAAATGTTCAAGAATAATCTTGTGGTAGCCATCTATTCTCCATCCATTAAAATGATCCTCATGAAAAATGTCTGTAATATTCTAAAATGTTCGAGAATAGTCTGAAACGTTTGGGAACATCCTAGAATATTTCAAATAATTATGAAATGGTTGGGTTGGAGTAAATGGTTCATTCATTTAATCAACTGCTATGTGGAATGGTGGTTTGAGTTCTAGGGCTGGACTATCGATTTTCATTCGTCTAGGAATCGTACGTTGACGTGTGAGACCTCGGTAATCACTATCTCGCACAAATTTCGACTTATAAGTATTGTCGCTAATATGGAGGCGACAGCTGCTCAATTAAAAAACATATTTTAACAGATTCCACAAATGTGGTGTGGAAGCCCTTTATCCTCCATCCAAGAAGAAGGTTGCCGTTCTTACCAGAATGGCGTGCTTTTGGAGGTATAAGGGCTTGGAGTTTCGCCCTCTAGAGCAGTCCAGAACATTAGAGAGCATTCGAGAGGGGAATATTTGGGAACAACTCAAGTCATCGTAGATCATAATACACCAGTCTCGAATGCTTTGGAATATTCTTGTACATTGTCTACCATTCGGTACCCACCTATCGGCAGGGGCATATAAAGCAAGATCCGCCGACCTCTTATAATTTAAAGTTTATCCTTTTACTCCAAATACCACACAATTTTTAAATTGAGTTTTTTCGGGAATACACCATGTTCTACAGATAAATTAACCAAATAGATAAGTGGAAAGCACGATTACTGTTCACATTTTCTAAGAAGGTCATTTAAGATACAATTTATGCCTGTCGAAGAATTTTTGACTTATCAAAGTATTCATAGTCTGTAATGGGGTGAAGAAACAGAGGATGGAGCAATATTAATATTACTTTTCATTAAGTCAAGGTCAGTCTCACTATGTTGTGTGATTCTAATCAAATGTTTATTAAAATTATTTGTCATGTCATTTTAGATACCTCACTATCACCTTCATAGATTACAATTTCCATGCATTTGCTACTTGAGAGCTGTATTCTATCAATTGTTTGCCATATCGTTTTTGATTCGTTAGTAGATATGTGTATATAAGCATCATCAAATATTTTATTAATGATCTTAAATTTTTTCCTATAAGTGTTGATTAACTGCTGGCTAAGATATTTAAAGTCCTTATTGAATCTAGCACATTCAGAGTACAGATATACAAAATTTTTCAAATAATTGAGCTCCGTGGTAATAGGAGCTATATTGTCTGTTTTTTCTGTTGATTACGTTTCATAGGAAAGCATATATAGTGCAATAGTGTTGGCATCATAGGCTCTATTTGGACAGTTCTCAGTGTAAAGATCATTTCAACTCTCATTAATCAATAATCAAACTACCATCTTCAAAACATTGTCTTCTACGGGTAGAAGGCTTTGGGAAATTTTGAGTTTTAGTGAGCATAATGATCAGATACATAAATATCCTATTAAATTGAAGGGGTTATATTTTTTATAAGTGATTAATTTTTGGGAAAGAAAGTTTTTGGCTTTCTACTACTCCATCTTGATACAAAAAATGTGGGAATCTTCCAAAGAAAGGAAGGAAGCAATCATTTTTAAAAGAAGTAACTCTAAACATAGATGTGTAGATCATTCAAAGAAGTAACTTTCAGACACAAAATGGAAGAAAAAGGCCTTCTGAAACAGCTACTTTCATATAATCACTGACTTACACGAATGAAAAAATTCTTTCGAAACAAATACTTTTTATATGAACACTGAATTGTACAAAAAACACTTTTTTCTACTCAATTTGTATTTCAAACGTTCGTTTTAGATTTGAATCAGATATCATTCACAAGATTTTTACACGAAATACTAAATGAAAGATGAAAAAAATTCACTTACATGGAACTCAGCCATCCTCATTGGTAGACACGTGTTTCGCCATAAAACACTTGCCTCAGGGTTCTTCAGTACCAATATGGAAATTATTATAAGAAAAAACACACACATCATTCATATATTACACATTTTTTGTATCAAGATGGAGTAGTAGAAAGCCAAAAACCTTCTTTCCCATGAATATCCTCTACTGTTACATTATATTCAGCTTCAACATTCACAAGAAAATTATCCAAGCATGTTGTAGAAGTTACTCTAGTTGTGACAGTTACGGTACTCTCAAGATCAAAGGATGCCAATTGATCTTGAATGAGTTTCACATTCAAAATGCTTCCAGTGAAATTAATATTGAAGTCCATACCTATGATTATCTCTTCATCACTTGTACACATGAGTGATAAGAGACCATTTAGTGAATTTAAAAACATATTGAAATTTCCAGACGGTGGTCCATATATGCACATCAAGGTAGTTTTCATATTTTGTATTTTGATTCCACAACATTCAAACACTCCCTCTATACATAAATCTTTCAAATTCAGTATTTCAAATTCAAGTTCATTGTTATCATTTTTGTAAATCACTATACTACCATTTTTCATTTTACTTCTGCAGTAAGAGGAGCAAAGACATTCATATACGAAAGAGCAATATGTCGTGAGTATTTGTGTTGTATCTCAAAAGGATTATGCAGCATTTTTTGTGAAAGCTCGCACTGATAACACCACCGCCCTACTTCTCACGGATAACATTGTCACGGATTCAGCCAATTTACAGAAACCATTAGTAAAATATACACATAAACCTTCCTGTTGAATCACTTCGTCCATTGGCGAGGACTGTATGAATATCCATTCGGTGATTTTTCAGATTATCACATTCAGACGAACAGGAATATCGAGAGACTTCAATTTTCAACATATAGAGATGGAAGGAAACACTGCAAAATATTATACAGTGTGACACAATTAAGATGAAGACACCTCTGTATTTTAGTCACTTTTGAAAGCAAATATTTGATTTTTGGTACAGATTAAATACAGGGGTGTCTCCATCCTAAGTGTGTCACACTGTATAAGAGAAGTTGAGTGTTGCCAAATTATTCTATTTTGCCAAATATATTTCTAAAATTTCATATTTATGTCTTCATTATTCTGAATTATATTTAGAAATTATTTGTTTTATTTCAGGAAAAGAAAAGAAAAGCAATTGGTGGTACACCTAGGGTAATAAAAAAATTGAGGTTATCAGATAATATGAGCCCAGCTGTAGGTAGAAAGAAGAAAATAGATCAACCTTCTGCGAAAGCTAAGCTATTTGGCCAATGAAATGCTGTGAATGAATTAATAGTTGGAATTTGTTTGTGTAAATAGAATGAGAAAACCTCTTGAGAGACTGATTTTAAGTTGACATTAGATATTTAAATATTTATTGTATATTTGTTTTGTAGATACTTTAAAGCTGTAATATATTTTCCGAGTTTTTAACTGTTCTCTGTTTTGAAATGGAACTATAATCTGTATCAATGGCATATTTTTTAAGATTTTTTAAATTTATCGATGTTATTGACCAATAAATCAAAGCGACTTACTGCAGGGAAAATGCTCATACTAACATTATCTTCATAAATTTTTTTTATACAGAGTAGCTGAAAAGTAAGTACAGTTGAAAATGAAATGACTAAGATCAACGAAAGGCTGAACAGGTAATTGAATGGGTTGGTAAGCTAATTGAAGGACCAACTTATGTACACCCACAAAGCCTACTAACCAGTCTCTCTTACAGCCTAACCGACAACAAAACAAGCGAATTATTTAATTTATTAGATTTGTCACTTACCGAAGAACCCTTTGGCATGACATATTTTCAAAAGTTAGCGTGATAAATTCTACTAGTGTTATTATTGTATTGTTTAATTCTTTCATGGGTGGATTTATGGGGTGGGGGATAATAGGGGTTACTACCCCCTCGACATCAATATGCAATACTGAAATGAAAGGTAGAGCTGAAACCTCTGGCGTTGAATAAATCCAAAACAAGTCCTGTTCTCAAACACCAAAACTGCAACACTATTCTAGAATCAAGTTTCACCAACAAAGTTGGCGTCTTCTAATTCATAACTTTAAAACTGTCTCTATTTACAGCCCCGGATCTTCAATTTTTTTAGGCGGAACAAAAACTAAAACATGCCGCCCCCGCCCACTTATATTTATTTTTACCTTCATCATCTTTATAATTTCGGCTATCATATTCCACCAATTAATTGATATTTGGAAATAGGCCTTACGGATTTAATGCATCCATATGTTCTTTCTGTGTTGAGCCTATTTATTAACAGATATACAGTGCCTTCATTTCAAAACTTCCCACTTCATTTAGCAGGGAGAATTAGATATCGTCGTCAATTTAGATATCGAGGGGGAAGTTTAAAACCAGTGCCAGTGGTATTTTAGTTTTGACCCCCTTACCCCTAGCTACCCCCACTTAATAATTTTAAATGGCACCCCTATCGTTTTAAAGATCTTAAAAATCCTCACTCGACCTCGTTTAGAAAATTGAAATTGGTTGATCCGTTCTCGTAAAATATGGCCAAAAGAAAATGAATTATAACAAAATGCAAAAATTTATGTAACCGCTACCACTGACTCAATAACGGAATGTTTATGTATCTTTTTTACAGAGTTTTTTGCTTTAGTTGGAAGTGAGATAAGGGCACACAGTTGCTTCTTGGCGTCAGTTATAATTAAATGGTAAAAACATTTATCAGAATTAGTTATTCCTGATTTTAAACTGTTTGTCAAGTGGTGTCAGTTGCACTGACAGTAATACAAATCGTAATGGTGTACACTTTACAAGAAAAAACTGAAATTATTTTTATTTATGGTGCTGAAGATAGGTGTGCTCGTAGGACGGCCCGGGTTTTTAATGAAAGGCATGCAGGCCAAATTGTGAGTCACCGATATGTTCTAGACCTTGTTAAAAATTTGAAGAGACCGGTTCTGTGTGCAACACGGAAGCCGCACATATTGAGATTGAGATTTTAGGCCAATTCGCCATTAAACCTAAAATATCACTGGCACTGGTTTTAAACTTCTCCCTCGATTTCTAAATTGACGTGTTTTTTGCCTATGGCAAATTCTTCCTGCTAAACGAAGTACTAGGGGTGGGAAGTTTTGAAATGAAGGCACTGTATAGACATGAACGTGTAGGATATATATTTTATACATAGCACAGGATATGATTTGAAATAAAAATATGTACAACGATAACAAAAATCAAATTATTATTGCATATTGTGAATTGAAATTACAATTTTACTCATCGAGCTTTTTCCCCAGCAAATAAATCTATGGGCTTCTCATAATTCAAATCATGTGTAATTCGATTTCCTATCGCTAAGATTGCAAGACTCGATAAGCGTTTCTGGCACATAGAAAATCGCAAATAATTTCTAATTAGATTGCTAAAACTTCGCGCACAGCTTGCGGATGTAGTAGGAAGCGTAGAGTAAATTCACAGGGTAATACAAATATTAGGAAAAGCATCCTGCAAATCATGCACATAGATCTTTTGCAAGAGATAAAAACCGTTAGCCTATTCTATATCACCAAATAAAAGTGGAACTTGCTCTTTAAATACGTTCCTGGCAGAATTCAGCGGTGCTTAAATCTTACTTGTATTTTCGAGCCAGATCTGCTCCATACATTTGCAGTTCAAGATATTGGCATTTTCAAGATATTGGTACCATTAAGAAAAGCAAAATTCAAAATCAGCATGATAGCACAATAAAACCTCTTTTTATTTTGGATATGGTTCCATGAAATACCATCACTATTTCTTCAGTTTGGAGTGTTTGTAATTCGTCTTCACACATCTGACCGAAATTTTTTTACTTTTCGGAATTCGTTTGTTTTGCAAAATAGGCTCTGTAATGTAGTATTGTAGTTGTAATGTAGTATAGTTGAACAACCCTGTATAGTTCGAAGGTGAATGACAATGTTTCGTGGTGAATTTCATCAGTTCGGACATCCATTGTCTAATATTGTATAAAATGATTTGAAATCCCTGAAATAAACAATTCAATTGAAAATTAAAAGAGTAGCTGAAAATGGCAAACAT
>WOGR01006283.1:546-13182 GCA_015342045.1 Leptinotarsa lineolata | reverse complement strand
TTTGGTTGAGTTTGAATAGGTGTGAGCCACAATAAACCCTTGTGGGTTGCGGTGGAGGGTCGAATAGACCTACTCACTTCTGACCTAACCTAACCTAACCCTTCTTTTGCAGGTCAGCTCATGGACGTGTGAGAAGACGTGATTTTTGAAAGCAAATCAATGAAAACAGAGAGTGTTGATAAATACATCCCCAAAATCCAGTTGACATATATATGAAAGATGCATGAAAATTTCCCGAATGTAAATTGTTCAGATATGCAATTTCGAGCTACAATGTGAATTTAATAGCTTTATTTTCATGTGCATCTGACCCAACTAAACTCTAAACATTTTAACTTATACCTGGGTTTCTCAATATATATTCGAGGAAAACCTTGGACCAGGAAAACTACAGTGACTTGAAAAGTTTAGTTCCAAAATAGTACTCACCGCCAAACAGGTGTTTTCCCGTCAGCTACCCTTGGAGTTTTTCAGAAGTATTTTAGTGGAAATTACATTATATTTCAAAGTGGTATATTCCATTATTTTTTTTATTTTGACCCGTCAGTTGAAATTAAATTAATTCTTCATAAAAGAGAACTACAACTACTTCTGGATAGTTTGTTATCCAGAAAACCTATCTTTGAGTATTGAAAGGATTTACAGGTAATGTCAGATTCAAAACGTTAATATCAATGGCAGTGAATGTTGAAATGAGAAGGCATGTTTATAATACAAGTAATCAAGAATACAAATAATTCTTGGGAAACATTTTTTTACAAATACATTATCTTGTACTGAAAACATCATTTTGGTTTCAAAACACCTAATTTGTTTACACTACATATCATTTTTAAAACTTGAACATTTATCATTCAATCATTGAGTGATATTATTTTATCATATTTTTGAAATTTCAGTTAGCAATCTTATATCATATCTTGAAACAAAAATTAGTCCTTATAGGTTTGGTAATGGTAACAGAAATGGTAACACTTACAAGGTTGATCAAATTAGAATTGCCGTTTGCCTAAACAGTACAAAAAGTATCTCTGTCTTATTTTCTTATAAGTTAAAACGGAGGTGGTAGCATCAGAAAACAAAATTTGTCAATTTTAGTTATTTACGAATATTTCGAAAACGGCCATTCGTAGTGGCAATCTGAACAATTATTTTTATTGTTTCTCCAAATAGACACCTTTTAATTCAACCAACCTTCTAAATCTTATCATTTTCCAGTTAGCAATGGTTTAAACAATTGTTTTTTTTTCGAAAACAAACCTATACAGACTAATATTTGATGTAAAATATGCAATATGACTGCTATTTGAAATTGTATTTGTTAACTTGAACACTCAACCATTCTATGTAATCAAATTTTTCAAATAATATATTATTTTGTGAAAGCAAATCACTTGGGTGTTTCTTTTGAGTGAAATGAAATATTTTTTGGCAACTGAATAGTTTCATACTTATATAAAAAAGTATTATTTCTGCATTTTTGAGCATCCAAAACATCGGCTCAAACAACTGCATTTTTGAGCACCCAAAACATCGATTTGATGAGTCATCCGTCGTATAGTCTAGACTTGTCACCGAATGGGGAATATTTTGAAAAACAATTAAGTGATTTTCGATTATTAATATTTGTTTTTGTTCTCTAATCCCGAAATATAAAAGACAACCCCCGTATGCAGAGGGAATCCAAAATTCTACGGTTAGAAACTGCACTTATTATATCTCAGAGTGGTTTTTGCATCCATATCTTAAAAGGTATGGATGCAAAAACAGAGAACTATATATTATTCTTTCTCCCAAATTATGTGCCCGATTCTAAAGCTTTCCTCATTTTAATTACTAATATAAGTAACCATATAAAAGTTGATTTTATTTCTGTACTATTCAGATTTCAATATTTTCCAGATGTTATTGAAGAGAGTAAAGAAAGAACGTACTGCAAAGAGACCTGGATCTCCAGGCATGGAATCTTCAGGTTCTGAGGATAGTGCATCCCATATACCCGCGCCTATAGTTGCCACGACCAGTCTTACCTTGTCAGAGAGATTTGGTAAAATTGCTCAGTGGAGTGCGGACAGAGAAAAACGAGACATGGAAAATATGAGAATAACAAAGACTGGAAGCAATATGAAAGTTCTAGTAGAAGAGGATGAATTTCTTTATGGAAGCCCACCTAGGAGGTATAGGTTAGCTCTATGTTATTTTCATATTTTTTTTTAAATATTTTTTCTGGTATTCTTTAGAATTAATTTTTTTTATAGCAGTATATTTTAAATCTTTTATTTATGTCACATTTTCAAATCCAATATTGCTTTTGATTTCGGCAAGTTAAGTACTAATGAGACTTAATTTTTTGGTTTTTAGTTTTAAATTTCTTTTTTGATGAAGTGATGCTTGTCTTGAGTTTATCCGAGGGATTTTATTTTGAAGAACAAAAATATTAATATTTGAAAAAGATACATGTTGTTAATATCTAACTATTTGGCTGCAATACACTCTTCAACTGAGCTGTATATTAATATCCTTCTTGACGGAATTATAAAGTCTACAGAGTGTTGAAGTTCTGGTGTTTAGGAGCAGTGCTTTCTTGTATTCATATCAGAGGTTCAAGTTCTGACTTTCATGAATTTCAGTCACAAATAATGCTTGAAATATTTTTTTTGTGGAGAATAATGTGTTTGTGTTTTATAAAGTATCAAGAATCTAAATATGAATAGGCGTTGCAGATTGCTAGTTGACCTCAGTTGGTGGCTGATAAAATCGATGATATATTACTGATATATCTTGAGTAATCATTCAATAGAGTTCTCTCTATTGTTGCATATTTTCCAAAATTCACAGAATGGAATTTGGCGCGAACAACTCATTATAAATGATTTTTTTTCTTAATATTTTTTCCTATGATATATAAAGAATAATTCTCCTTTTTTTTCTTTTCTATAAGAAATTTGCTAAATATGGTTATATAAGTCATCTTCTAAATGGTTCAAGTCCAAAACAAATGTTATATAATCAAGTGGTTCACAAGGGTTGGTTCTAGACCCTATTCTGTATTTACTATATATAATTGACATCATCTGGCTAGATATTTAGGGTAATTTTACTCTTCAAGTGATAAAATATGGAATATACAAAAAAAACAATTCAATAGTAGTTGTAGGAGATGATCATATAAACAAAAAAAATATATGTATTAAACAATATATTCTCTCTGTATTCTCCATTCTAGAATTAATTAAATAAGTATTCATTGTATTTATTTCCAAAAACAGTGACTTTTTCATCGTATGAGTTATGATAACCAATAGAATCGAGTCGCAACTTAATTGCAATTGAGAAAGACATAGAGAGAAATACGTTCATTGTCCTAAGAAAAAGTTCGTAAGGTATTAAAAATAAACTAGTTGACTGATTTAAAATAAACTTGACCTTGAGTGTCTATTATAATTCAAACAAATTTTTTGCATCTTCAGCGAGACTTCATATGTGAAGTATAATTTCTGACTTTGTTACAATTATGATTGATGAATCAATTTTTACTCATATCAATTTTATTTTTCACCGATTCCGTTTTATAATAACATTCATACAGTTTTATTCTTTTGATTCTTCTTAGACAATAAACAAATATACTCTTCTATCTGCTCACAAGACAATAGAAACTTATTGGATTAGTTTATCTTGTGAGGGTTTATTACTCTGTTAATAATCATACAAACTATATATCTCTGTTTACTCAACAAGTAACAGTACAAATTTATTGCCTATTTCGAAACAAACAAAATGGAAAACATTGGAAAAACATATTTGTATTAAATTTTTTACAGCATATCCCCAGTGCCATCGGGTCACTTCCCCGATAAACTCATGTCGACTGGCCAGTCGAGAACGGCAGCTTGGGACGACGTGAGAGTTCGTTATCAATATTACAAAGACCTTGGTTATTTAAGAGATCTGACTTTGGATGATTACGTCAAATGGGAAGAGTGGTGGTACAAATATCAAGATTGGTTAGCGAACGAGAGGCATTATGAGCACTGGTTGAGCTCTCAAGGAGGCGGAAGAAGGCGCGGCAAAAAACGCATACCTGCAACGCAACGATTGAACTAAGAGCATACAATTTGCTTAGCGTTAGTATTAAAATGTATGGAAGAGGTGACTCTTGATTAGGGTGAAATGTTGGTGCAAATAGGTGAAGGAAAATGCTTGTCGTGTTCAAATTTATCGGCATTTCGATTTGATTTTCTGTCAGAATGTTTCTTCAAGGGAAGAGTTGGAAAAGTATATTCATTTAGAGATATTTAAACTAGCTTTCACCACACGACTTCCTTTATTCGCCCTAAAAAAGGTAAATTCATTAATTTTGATGTTTTATAAAGCGTTGAAAAGAACATTGTACTACAGCTAATAAGAAAACAGTAGAAACGTTTTTTGCACATTATTCAAAATATAGGAAAAATTCATAATTGAGTATTCAAAAATTAATTTATTGTGAATTGAGCGATTTTCAATTTGTTTTTCCTACATTCATCTTGAAATGTATAGATTTTTTATGAACATTTTTACTAAAATTGACAAGAAAACAGACAACTTTTCTTCAATATTCAAGTTCAACACCTCTGTCCTATTGAAACTATTTCCAAACAGTATAAAAAATACAAAGTACTTTTTCAGTATGCTTTTTTGGTAGTTGACATTTCCTCTTCTATGTGTACATTCATTTTACCGATTGAATGAGTGTAATGTTGAAAATTGGCTGAATGTTTTTATAATGTTAATCGAGATGTTTCGGAAAATTTATACACATGGTTGGATTTAAAGTTTTCAGGCTGATCTATAGCATGCGAACAAGGTATGTATAATTTGTTAGGTATTAGGGTTTCTTCATAACAGAAAGTGATCTAATTAATTTTATTTATTATTTGTCCCAGTTTATTGACTGTAGATTTTATTTTCAAAACTAGACATTCAAATTTATGTAATTGTAGTACGTAAGTATAATAAATGTTTTATTTACTTTGGGAAATTTCATTTCTTGAATAGTTCTATGAATGGGGCCAAAAATTCATCAACAGAATAACAATTGTTTTAATTACAAATATACACGTTTATTATCAGAAATGGTAAAAATTTTATAAAAATGAGATGTACACTTGAAAAATCTGAAAAAATATCTCGCATATAGTGACATCAGTTAAAAACAAAAATCTTTATTTAACGTGCAAAGGTTACAGAATCAAAAACAAATATAAAAAAAATCTGTGAAAAAAATTTTTTTAACCGTTCCAAACAGTATCTTCAATTGAATTACAAGAAAATAACTTTTTCCTATTCAGTACGTACTTCATATATTCGTTATGAAATTGAAACAAATATTCATAGGAATGCTACAATAACGCAATATTATATGAAAGAGAATTATTGAGTTGAAATTTCATAGTTCAAAATAGAACAATCAAGATATATTAACATTATATAGGAAGAATACCATCATCAATACTATGATCAATCAAATTAAGAAATCTTATAATTTTTTGATGTATAGCTTAGAAAATGAACAAATGCCATAAAAGCTGTTCAAAAAGGAAGTTTTTTTTACAGTTCTATTCCTTTCTCTTCAAATATATGATATCTATTAAAGGGTAGTTAGCAATCCACAGGAAATATTGGAGATCTTTGAGCAAAGTTCACACTAGAGCTCAATGACAATCTGCTGAATAGTTTAATTTAAAAAAACGTGAAATTCACGGTTTTTTGAGACCAACTAATAACAAGGAGTTGAAAACTTCTATATTTGCATTGTATGGGCTCATACAATGATATCTTTGTAAATTAATAAGGAGAAGTTTTGAAATAAATTGTTGAGTGGAATTGGAATTTCAAGTATTGCTATAAAACACGTGGTATGAAATATCTGAACCAATAAATAAGTAGATCAGCTTCCTACCAAAAAAGTTGAACCATTCAAAAATTACATCAGTGAAGAAAAAGTATTTCAAGAATTGAAGAAACCCAAGTTTGAGAACTGGGAAAAAAGCTTCATAGCTTTCTTCTGCTCCATCATCATACAAAAATATGGTGAACTTCTGAAGTAAGAAAGTACAGTCACCGTTTAGAAGTAAACAACCTTTTATACCAGCGGTACTCAACCTTTTCCCCCCTTGGGCCACATAGTCGCTACTGCGAGACCTTGCGAGCCGCAATAATAAAACTGAACTGAATAAACTACTTTCAGGTTTTGCATTATTAGAGTTAGACGTTGTATGTAAAATACAATAAAACGCAACTGTAAAAATAAACCATTTATTTAAAAATTAATGTGATGATTGATATTAACGAACATAGTAATTTACAAGTACCGCGTGGCTTTGGGGAACTAACCTCGAAATGAACAGTTTTACTTTGCACAAGAATGAAATGTTACTCGCTTGAAGACTTTAAATAAAGAGAGATCATTTTTCTTCCACGTGTCGATGAAACCGGAAATCCAGCATTCAGTCTTGCCAACACCGTTCGCGAATATTCGAACACTAGGCTTTCCAGTGTTCGACCACAGTATTCGATTTGGGTCAAAAACCCCTACACATTTTTGTGTCGTTATAAGGAAATAGTATTGTCAAATAATCTAAAAATATTGTATTAGCCTTCAGGCTGCATAGAAAAGGCTGGCGGGCCGCATGCGGCCTGCGGGCCACGGTTGAGTATCGCTGTTCTTTACGGTGGTACAGTAGAATTTCTCTAATCGGGCACTATTGAAAACCAGAGGGTGCCGGATTATTGGAATGTTCAGATTACTAAATTATAGAGAAAAAATCATAATAAGTGTCTTGTGTTTCCGTTTACTTGACATTTTCAAGTACACACTATTCTCACTTCAGAACAACGACGTATGCACCTACACGTGATAAGTTTTGAGGTTAGACTGCTAGACGACAGAGCGCATAGGTGCGAGGGAGGCGCGGATGGAGGGGACCGGATTATTGGACGTATTAAAGTGCCGGATTAGTGAGATTCTACTGTAATTTGAACAAAAACACTTTGAAAAGAGTCACGAATCGGACATAGAAGTTTCTTTCATATGCAAACTGGAAGAAAATAATTTTGTAGTTTGTATTGAAGTTAATTTCTTCAGAAGTTTTGTAAATTTGTGAGGAGGTAGAAATTCAAAAAGCTTGTTTCCAAAACGTTATCTTTTCAAAAAAAATATCCCATTTTTGACTTTGAGAACCTTTTCTGCTATATTCAGTTATACTTTCTGCACTCCAAAACCAAAAGTCCAAGAAATTCTTATGCCAATTTTATGTAAGCTTCGACTGGGACTCATTCAGCATATGATAGAAAAACTTTTTGGTGTCAGGAATCAGTCTGTCAGCAAGACTACTAATAGTCAAAAGATTCCATAAATTCTTAGTAGTCGGTCGCATCTCTCGTGATACCCTCCAGGAACAGCATTTGTCAAGAAACTCCTGATGAGACTTTGAAGAGCAAGCTAGGACATATTCACTGCAAAAGCATTACAATTTAAATTCATAATGAAAACTGCTGCCGACGGATACATAGTGGAAGCCCTAGCATTTTACTTTGCTGATTCAAAAAAAAACGCCACCAATTTTTCTGAAATTATTTGTGCTAAAAATCTTAGAATTGCCAAATATTTTTCCAGCGTGCGAGATCGCTGAGCGCGGAATTTTCATCCTTCCTTCTTCCAGTAAGTTCTGCTTTTACTGTCATTTGTGATTGACTGAATATTTTCGAATATATTAATGCTTCGTAGGTGTTTTAAACCTATATTGAATAAAATTGGTCCTAAAATACTCACTTAGGGAACCCAAGATTGAAAATTTTTAGGTTTACCAAAAGTTTCATCAACTTATACTTGATAAATTGTAATACTCCTAATTTTTTGGATGGTTTTTATGACGAAAATAAGAACGAATTTTTTTTTGAGATTCTGGGTTGAAAAACAACAAATAATAGATATTCTCAATACAGTTTTGTGAAAAAAATTGCAATTCTCCATTTGGTGGTAACTTTTATCAAATGAAATGATTTATAGAAAGCTTGACACACTTTCAAAACATTACATTGACTGGGTATTAACACAATGAGCGTTAGGTTTTTAGGACAACAAAACTAAAAAAAAAACAAATATTAAAATTTTCTAAATATATTTCACACAATAAAATATAAAAAATATGTTTATATATTACCAAGTTTTCATTTATAGCAATAAATCTTTGAAAACAGTTCAAGGTCCTAATTGCGTTACCTTCTAGAATATCTTGAAAATAACCATTTCTCCATGAAACTGAACATTATGATAAAAGACAAGTTCAACAATTGCATGTAACAAATACTCTGGGAATGTTCTATTGAATACTGAAATGAAACCTTGAAACAAAAATTTCTTCTCCAAAGTGAAACTTGTAAAACAGATGTTAAAAGAACAAATATATGAACAGACTTTCGAGATCAACTATTCCAGATATTGAAAAATAACATAGTTCTCTCTCCAACAATGTATTTTACTGTTTACTCACATCCAACATGCAATATCTATGAAATAAAACTAGAAGCTACATTGAACTAAACTAAATCACGCTACCATCACAATATAATACATTCTCATTTCAGTCTTGTTCAGTTATTTATTTGAACAGTAAGAATAAGTACCAAGCCATCGCTATTTGAATTCTGCAATGTAACAAAATTAAATAAATGCTGAGCAACCATCCAGTGATTGTAAGGAAAAGTAGTCAGCATTTATACATGGGATACATTCATACAGTCAGTATGATGTAACACCTAAATTAAACTTACAATGATTTAATTTTCAAGAGAATTGACCATATTTCAGGACTGGCAGGATTGATTGAAAATAAATTTTACTGCATTTAATAAAATGGTTTAGTGTTTTCGTCAAATGACATCTATATCTAGTGCTTGTAAAGTTGATACTATTCATCCTATGATTTAACTAAAAACAAACTCATTGGTAGCTGCCATTGTCACGGTATTTTATTATAGTGTGAATCAATGTTTCAATTCCTTTATCACATGCCGAATAATATTAACTTCACGTGCTTTTATACATAGTAGATTACTAAAATATTATTGAATACCATACTGGAGTAAACGATAAAATTTGAAGTTTTCAAATTACAATCATATTTCTTCTTGAATTCATAAGGCAAATATCAGTGTTGCCAATCATGAAACGCATGAAATAACTGTAACATGTAGAAACATTTTCAGGTGAATATGGTCAATTCAATTTGAAGGTGGTGATTCAAGTCTAATATTATCGAGTCGGTTTTCAGTTTAACAAATGTTTCGAGATTTGATCAAAACTATAAAGTTTATTTGAATGTATTGAATTAACCTGCATGAAACTACCCCATGGTGTAAATATTTCATAACTCACCCTGATATATTTATAACACATTCCGCTAATTATGTAATAGAGGCTATTTTACAATGTAAGAACATTAAAATATTTTATGTCCACAGTCAACAATAAAATTGGTAACTAAGGAATGAACTGGAAGAAAAGTTTTGAGATGTACCAAATCAAAATATAATAAATGTACAGTTACAAATCTCTAATATAATATTAAAGATAAAAATTTCAACGAGTGATTAACTAGAGAGGTATCATATGATTAAAAATGGCACATATTTGTACACAGAACCATAGTCCTGTGGGGTTATTCTGATAATTTTGTAGATACAAGTGATGGTATTGGCCGATATACTTCATGAAAATCCAGAACATATTCAAGTAACACTCAATTGTGATATTTTGACTGAACAGTTTACAAAACCGCAAGGTGTGTTTCATTATACAATAGCTTCCTTAGGCGTTTTTATACACGTGTTGTGGCTTTGTACACTGTTTTGTGCATACCTCACAATAGAGTATTACTTGAATATATTTTGTAGACTTGCAAGAAGCCGTTATTTGAACTACATAGTAATGGTAAATCTGGCAATATAGGTTCCATGTTGCTTGCTGTGTCTTTGAGCTCTGCTGGATGGGCAATTTGCCAGTTTTCGGCGATTTGAATGCTTCATGCTTTGTGCAGCGTTTAGGGGATCTCACTCGATTCCGTTAACACCAATTTCTTCTGTGATAGTTAAACAATTTTCATGCACTTCTACATGAAAATGCATGCACTTTTGCAAATATATTCAGTAGAGATAAGAATGAAACAAATAGGAAGAAACAAGTACGCAGAGTTAATTGGGTTTTGGTTCAGAAAACAGCACAGTAAAGGATTTCACGCTACGAAGCAGCGGCGGAGAGCTATATTTCAACAGAGGAAAGTAAGGTTCGTATTCAATTTCAATGTATATAACGACTGGTTTCTAAACACGTCTAATTCACAAAACAGAATCCGTTGCTGTTATATTATTATAGTCGACTACAGCTGTAGTCACCATTGTAACTCTTTAGCAGAATAACCCCACTGGGATTTGCATAGCTGCAAGGATTGAAAAATTTAAAATTTTATTAGAAGACTCGATATTACGCATCACAAATGATTGAAGTAGTTGAGAATGTGCGAGCTAAGGACTGACGAAGTCTCACCTTTTAACGTGATTTCTAGATGTTGAAATTCTTCAAACTGATTAGTAATAGTGGAATAGCTAACAAGAAGAAATGAAAACATCAATTACGAATATGTGCTACACACGCTGGAAGACTATTCAATATGTCAAAATTTATAAGAATTTTTTTACTCGTCATGTTCTTTGAATTGTATTGGTTTTGTGTTCGAAAACAGTAAATTCAGCAACCAATTAATGTTCTGTGTTGATACACAAACAGAAACAATTGGTTAAGTAGTGAATTTTCAGAGCCTGCATCACACATTATAAATGTGTGTTGAAATTCATGTTGAATTCTCAAAATTATTTGCGGATGAAAATAATCATCAACTGTCCTTTCTTAATGTATACATTTGGCAATTATTTGTCCAGCAATTCAGTAATAAATCTTAATTATTAAAATACACCTATCTCTTTGGTAAATAACTAATAATCTATAATAATGAAGTATCACAACTTGAGACAAAAATAGAGAGGTAACGAATTACAATAATAAAATAAAAGTACTTCATTTTTTCGGTTGGCTATTTGAAATTTAAAACATGGAAAAACTCAAAAAAGTAAAAATACTTTCAATTTAACACAATACAGTTAAACATTTTTAAATATTTTGTACTATGAACATTTACTAATGTGAAAGTCCTTGCCACGCCTTCTATTTCAAAACGTCCAAATTAGGACAATCACTTCTAGGCTCTTAACAAATGCAAAATTTGCATTTCTGAAATAATTCAAACAAGTCATAAATGAAAAAATAAAATTGTCAAAATTTTTTGTTAAGTACCTTAAACAATAAGGTTTAACTAATTATTAATTTTATCATGTTGATTGTATATTCACCACCCTCAAAATTAATCACAATCCACACAGCATCTCACGAGAAAAAATTTTCAGAGAACATCTTTTCAATGATCATGTTGACTATCAATCATTTTCACATTATTGAATCTGCTGGTAATCTCCTCTATCACTTCTTTCGTGCGTCTCACGAAGGGGGCACCACAACAACCATTTAGATTTTCACATAGTTCTATGTAACTCAACCACTTCTTATCTGTAGCCAAAACATGCCCACAGCCTATGATTATGAGCTTGCTCATGGCACGTGTTAGAGCAACGTTGAATCTCTGAAAATAAACAAAAAAATGTTTAAATATGGTCACTGAATGTTTTAGTCTCCCTGAACTTAATATATAAATAATATATCTATATTCTGGTAAGATAGCCACATTACCGCAGTACACAATAAACTTTCTTAAGGGGACATTCGCCCTCGAGAAGGGCGAATGTCCCCGTAAATTTTTTTCGACCATTGTATTGTTCCCGATGACAGTTACCTTTTTCCCATTTAATCGCCTTCGTATCTGTTATGGTTTCGAATATAGTAATATTACCACACGATAAAAGAAACGGCCTGTAGAGGGTCATGGAAACAAATGAACTATTTATATCCCAAATGTCAGTTTGAAAGTAAATGCGTCAAAACAGTAACAAAATGCCCATTGAACGTCTCAATTTACGAGAAAAAATGAAAAAAATAAGGTTATTTGGTGATGGTGCTCGAGGTAGTAGACAAGTTGCTCAACAATTCAACAGAAGACATCCGCAACGAAATCGTATTCGACATGGAACGGCAGCCTCCGTGAATAAACTTTTTACTCAAACTGGAAGCGCATTAAAGAATCGTCCAGCTATTAACAATCCACTTCGAAATCGAAGGTACCATGATGATGATAATGTCTAAGCTTCAAATTGTGCCAATCTCCAAATTAGTTTGCGTGAAAAGTCTGAGCAATTGAATTTGAGTAGAAAGAAAATCAGAAGATGTCTCGTTCGTCATAAAATTAAACTTTTTAAAGCAAAGTTCTTGCACACATTGAAAGAAGATGACGAAAATAAACGATTAGATTACTGCTATTTGGCCCAAATTTTTTTTAACCCAGATATGCCGATTGTCCTTAAATAAGGACACCTGTTACAGCCACCTACAATCATTTTATTTTCATAGTTTCGGTTGTTTAAATGAGA
>WOGR01006282.1:0-13183 GCA_015342045.1 Leptinotarsa lineolata | reverse complement strand
AAATACCTGGGCGATTTTTCAGGCTGTTTTCCGTCCATTTACACTATCATTGCCAAATATCTGGGTAATTTTTCTGGCTGTTTTGCAGCGCTTAGGTTCGATTAAATTTGTAATTTTTGATAGTAATACGCTGGAAAGAGGCAAAAATTGAGATTTGGAAACAATAAACAGCATCAATCTATAGAAAGCGGAATTCTCTATCGATCAGTGTATACCGCGAAACAGTAGAATTTAATCGGAATTGCTGAAAATAACAATTATATTAGGCAAATAACTCTGAAATGAAAATTGGAATGAACTGAAAATGAGCAAAAAATAAAAATTGAACAATCAAAATGAAATTAAAATAAAAATCAAAACATTTCAACCCGAGTTACTTCACGACTGTTAGTATCCACAATCGTCTTCGAGTGATTACTGGATTATTTCTCCGAGAGATGACTCATTCGAGTGCTTTTACTAGTCCCCCTCCCCTCTCCCTGCTTCACCAGTTGAGCGAAAGATGATCGTTTGGCGGGAGTTGACCGTTTTTCGCTCGATTATGGATTTTTCTATGTTGCGTATCTCTACGCTAGCTTGACTGAATACATCGTCGGGAAACATATATGCAGCTTCTTTGAACTTCCTTCAAAACCAGTGTTCCTCCCTGTGGATGATCTCGCCTTTGGACTCCTTGATGTTATGTTGATGAGTCCAAAAATGCTCTGCTGTTCCAGATTTGCTGGTTTCTTCTCGCTGTGTGCTTCACTTGTGCTCGGCAATGCGAACTTTCGAAGGCCTCTTAGTTTCACTAATATAGAATTCGCTGTGCTCACAGATTATCCGATAAATGCATTTCTTGGAATCGCAGTCCGCGTTTGGTGGCCTGGTTTCCCGTGAGGCTGCTGCAGATGGTGTTTCCGGATGTGTAGCAGGATCTGATGTTAACTCGGACCAAATTCTTCTTATCCTTTTCGACAATCCTCTAATGTAGGGAAGTGCGAGCACTGGTTGTGACGGCTTTTCTTCCATGCTAAGCTGTTGCTGTCTTCTAGCCAAAGTGTGTACCTCCATCACTTTGGAGTGACCTATTGGAGATCTTTTTTTAATATGCTCAGTTCTTTCTCGATACCTTCCTTTGTATTACAAAGTCCGACAACATGATCTACTAGAGTCTTGATGATGTCTCTTTTGGTAGATTGATGATGGTTGGATTTGTGATATAGATATCGTCCCGTGTGAGTGGGTTTTCGGTATGCAGATATTTCCCACTAAGTGTCAGTCCTCTTCACCAATACATCTGAAAATGGCAATTTTGTTGTGAACTTCCTTCTCCATTGTGAAGGTGATGGAAGGTCTTACGCTATTAATGTGCTTCAGAAAGGTGTCTAGTTCTGCATCTTCATGGTTCCATATTATGAAGGTGTCGTCAACGTATCTCAACCAAACACGTGGCTTCTTGTGAGCTTTTTCAGTGGTCACAGTTCATATATATGTTAGCTATAACTGGTGGAAGTGGCGAACCTATTGGCAGTCTTTCATCTTTCATGAAGAATTCGTTCTTCAGTTGGAGATAGCAGTTCCGTACATATCATCTTAATAATTCCATGATTACTTCTATAGGTGAGTTCGTTTTATCTTCCAGGTCTTCGTCTTCAGATAGCTTTCTCTGCATGATTTGCAGTGCTTCTTCGACAACCGGTGAAGCGGAGGGAGGGAAGAGGGGATGAATGGAAGCACTCGAATGACTTATAAATCTCACTTCATTGTAATTGTTCCATTTTGATTTTTTTGCTCATTTTGATTTCATTGTTATTTTTATTTCAGGGTTTTTTGCTCAACATGATTGTTAATTTCAGCTTTTCTCTTCGAATTTTCAATTCAGCTTGTTCTTTCAGAGATTTGAAATCATGTATCATATAGGACAATGGATGTCCAAACTAATGAAATTCAACTTTTTTTGGTATATTCATCAGGGTTTTTCAAGTCATCCGAATAATCCAATGTTATTTCTCAAAGTAACCTCTTCCTTCAAGCGAATTCACAAGATGTTTCGACATCCAGTGAAATATTTCACTCAGAGTTACTTTCGTTTGAACCTATTGTCTGAAAACACTTTTGGAGAGGCCTTGTCATCGGAAGTATGCAGGTGGAAAGATTCCCGAACTCAAGGGACCCTCGTGAAAAAATTATTCTGAACATTCGTGGAATGAGAGAACTGGAAACAATTGGACGTATGGAAAATGTCCCTGGAGATTTGTCGGGCGACAATTTGGTGCCGTTTGTGATGAAAGCTGACGGAATTGTCGACCCGGAATGGCAATTAAGAGGCCGTTTGCAGATTTTCGAAGCTGAGGTCACTTGCGATATTGTCAAAGCTGGGCTTTGTTTGAAGCCGGGGTCTCTGCTGAGTTCTGTTTGGAACTGATAATTCTACGTTATGTCTCTCGTCTTTCCACAGTGTGTTCGGAAGTAATAAACGTCTGAAAAATGTGTGAATGAACTGATCTGATACAAAATGAGAGATAAACACTATCTATGATATCAATTTTACTATTTTCATACCGAAAATTTTTATTCAAGGCGCGTTTTGCTATACGGTGGCTTCATCAGTTGAACTAGTATATCAAACTGCTCCACAATGTTTTTAGATGAATAATTATTTCTGATAAAACAGGTAATACAATATTACTGTGATGATTGCAATTGCGATAGTAACGAAAAATTTCATTTCACTCATAAAGAATAAAAATTGATTACAAAGCAAATATCCTCGCCTAGGCCAGTCGAAATATTTGAATAGGAATCTTGTGATGTTATCACAAATCGAGGTGGTCAATCATCCGGTTCTTCGGTGTCGATATTTGTCCAGCTAAAATGAAACGTTCGAATTACTTATGACTGTCGGACTTTTCGGGATCGTTGTGGTCATGTTCAAGTTGGGCTAGACTAAACAATATCATCCTATCGATGATCATATACCTGGGAAAGTTGAAAACGCTGACAAGGTTTTTATGGCAAGCGTTGCTGACACGAAGATTCAGTGATATTGGTAAAATGGCGGGAGAGTTTTTGCGGAAGCCACGAGGGGAATCGGTGACGAGGGGAATCGGTGACGAGGGGAATCGGTGACGAGGGGAATCGGTGACGAGAGTCCATCGAGACGGGTTCGGGAGAGTCATCCCCCAGCCTTCGCGGCTGAAAGTGGTGGCCTAGATAAAGAAGTCATTTTTTTTCAATCGCGTGATTCGGAATTAGAGAAAAGTTCAAAATACAAGTGTTGGCGTTGAAAAAAACCCGAATCAACGAAACCTAGGGGTTGACTATGAACTACCAAAGATGCGTAATGTAAGTTTTTGTTTATATACTAACCAATTGATATTGAGAGAGTTCACATGTTATTTTGTCTGAGTTCACTTCCTATTTGCGAAGGGGTTATATACTGTTGGGTTCCTAAAGTGAATTGTTCAGCTAGAGTTCTGATTACAATTAAAGGTTGAACATCACTCTCCCTGAAGTAAAAGTGGAACTGAAAGTATTTTGTACTGTAAATAACACAGTCAAATTGGCGGCATTTTGTTTGTTCTATTTTTTTTATTGTATTGAATTTAACTTTTTTCAAAGTTTTTTAAAGTTTTCACACGTTGTTTTTGTTTGTCCATGGAGTCGTTATTTTACTCATTATACTTCATATTTGAAACCTTGGACTTTCATTTTCTCTTGGGCTGAAAAAAACACCCTCCTTGTAGAGTGAGGTGAAGTTAAGAAAACATCGAGAAGTGAATAGCAAGTGAAAAGTATTTTAGTTGAGATTGAAATTCAGTTAAAGCATACTCGGCATCATTTTGGAACCATATAATGGGGAAGAACTATAAGTATCTAGGTATACCAAATGATCAGATTTCAAAAACACCGGCCTTCATGTGATCAGCACGAACTCTACAGCCTTTTCGAAATTGCCTGGCATCCAAAATTTGGTGGTGACAGCCGCTGCTAATTCAATGTAATCAATTTAATGTGAAAAATAAAACAATTCCATCAGAAAAATTGAATAACTTCTTGTTAGTCGTTCAAACGACGTTGAATAATCATTATCATGGATCTAAAAATATATTCTGTGTAAGTGACTTTTGATAGAAAAAGTATAATCACTATCACTTTGCCGCTTCTGATGACTGTCCGCCTGACTTCGATGAATTCAAAAACAACTGGACACATCTTCATAAGGTTTTCACCAATAGACGGAGCACTTCGAAAGGAAAATTTATCCATATGATTCATGAATATTTTATGTGAATTGGTGGAAATATGACGAAGTTATCCATATGAAGCCATGGCGTAGGTACTACTCGTACCTACACAGAACTTTCTAAGGAATAGCCTAACGAGCTCATTTTGAAGATTCAAAATATGCCACATATGCCTTATCGAATCAAATACATCAGACAGTGGTTTAAAATAATATCACAGACGATCACTGAATTCATATGCTGCGTTTATCGACCACCAAGCGATACACAATATTAATGCTCGCAACACCTGCAAACTTAGAATAAATGAAAGCAAAGAACTTCGCAATTAGAGAATTAGGGATGAACTGCTCGCCAATCCCAACGGGTCTAGACCCTTCTCAAAACTTTACAAAATCCACAATCCTACTACCAAGACAAGGAGATGGTTCAATTGCAACAAAATCCATAGAAAAAGCAAATATGCTAGGTGAACAATTTGAGTCCCCCTCCATAGTCGATTTTCTGGAAGAGGCCCCACCCAGTATTTCCACACTAAAATCTACAATGACAGAAATTACTTTTCGATAACGTGTAGTCAGAAAAATTTTTAAACAGCTGAACATCAACAAGGCGTCTGGTCCTCATGACGTATCTGTCATCGTACTTAAAAAGTGCGGTATTTTGCAGACTTTTCAACCTGCCTCACAGGGAAGTGGTTTTCCTCTCTCGTTGAGAGATTGCTCGCATTCAGCATATTCCCAGATAGGACAAGACTTCAACTTCTTGAATGATCATCAATATGGGGGTAAGAATGGATACCAATATGCCTTGGCATAATGTAGCTGATATTGCAAATTCTGCTTCTCAAAAGCTTGGAACACTATTTCGAACCAGAAAACTGTACACACCTCAGCAACTTTTGATGCTTCATAAAGCTCAGACCAGACCTTCTTTGAAGTACTGTTCTCATGTATGGAGCTCCGCCCCTAAACATACCCTGAAGCTGCTGGATTCCATCCAAATTGGAGACGCCTAATTGGAGACGCAAACATAATTTGCAACCTTGATAGTCTGGGATATCGAAGAAAGGTTGGAGATTTGTCCCTCTATCATAGACACTTCCACGGGAGATGTTAAAGTGACTTTTGGCACATTTGATTCCATCAAGAGCGGTACATATAAGAAATATGCGACGAAATGTGGCTACTCAACTAAGTACACCTCAAATTTCACTGTTCACGATTTTCTCCATTTGTAGAACTGCCTTCATGAGGAAAGAACTTCCTGAGAATGTTTTTTCAAATGAATTTAGCGATTCAAATCCAACGTGAATCGCTACATCCACACAGACATCGCTTTTAGAGCACCTCAAGAATTTTTCTATAGTGCTTTGTCCTCAAAAAAAGTACATGTCATTAATTCCTTTCTCTTGAAAAATTATTCAAATTAGCTTATTAGCCGAACAAACAACCGACCCTAAACACACCACAACTGAACACGTCCTTTAATTCCAGCTCAACATAGATGACAGTATGATCAAACAATAGCCGCCTCCATGCTCCACCGAAGCACATCGTCCCGACGTCGGAGGGCGTCTCGCAGCACCGCCTCCTCGCCGCAAACCAGGGGGACGAGGTCTGCGGCTACGAGTCCTGGCCGGCGAGCCAGCATCGCCGTCAGTCCGGCCGATCCGGACCGAATAAGGAACAGCCTCGCTCCGGAACCCAACAGGAGTCCGAGGCATTCCATCATTCCGGACATATCGCTGGACACGCAGAATTTCAGGGAGAGGAACAACGACGAAGGAAACTGCAACAGGAGTCCAAGACCCAGTTTGGTGCCGGATTTTGACCGGAGTCCTAGAAATAGGTGAGTCTAACGCATCGTTGTTTCATATTGGAAGAATTAGCTGAACTCTTCGAATGAAGAAGTTGTTCTACTCTGTTCAATGATGATAATAATAATGATAATAATTTTTGTTCTTTGTTAAATAGTTCAAAAGTGGAACTACAATATTATACGAGTATGTACAGTAACAACAAAATCGTCTAGGACTAAAATCAGTCATGGAATAAAATTATCCTTGGAAAATGCAACTGATAATTGAAGGGGTGAGTGGGTGAAGGACTTATGTAACATTTGTATAAAAAGAGAGTTTTTAGTATAGATAAAAGAGGTATGTGTTGACCTGTTTTGTAAAACTAACAACAGCTCTCCACAGATATTATTTACAGATATACCAGTATCATGAAGGAGTTATATGACCGTGACAATTTAGGTTTGTTGGGCATGAAGGAGGTATGAAACATAACATAAGACATACCTTTTTTTCCACCAGTGCCTGCAACACTTTTTCTTTCATTTGTCATGCACTTAAAAAACGTGTGAATTAGTTCACAACAACGATTGTTTCGAAGAACTCGTGCACAGTTAAAGTTATTTTGAATATTTAATGTTGCAACAAATTCTGAAAATGTGAATTCTAACTTAGAAAATGTAATATCACCATCGCCAAGAAGTGATGATTCATTTACAGAAAAGAATGGATCGTACCATCAAGATAGTAAGTTTGTTTTTTATAAAGTAGTAAACTCCTTTGAGCTTACATTCTCCACATTCCCAAAAATTGAATTTGATTGTTGTAGGATCAAAACCACATGATACAATGAGAGCTGCTAACTTAGATCTCGATACCAAAAGTAATGGAATACAAACGATTCCAACTCTAGTAATGGCAAAGCGCACGAGACATACGAATAAAAACACTCATGGAATGTATAGGCAATTACGTAAGTAACGACGCTATATCTCCACCAATGATTTCAATTTGTCATTTGGACATCCCAAAAGTGACACTTGCAGCATTTGCAATTCAGGTACTGCAAATGAGGTACGTATCGAAAACTACAAAGCAGCTTTTGCGGCTCAGGAAGTTGATAGAGAACTAGCAAAAATTCTAATGGGGTCGCATATATAACATTCGATCTCCAACAAACCAAGCCTTTGCCCCGACTCAGTATTTCGAAAGCATTTTATCTTCGTCATTCACATTATAACTAAAGAAGTGGAGAAGGCAGTTTTTTGCACGTGGACCGAAGACATAGCCTGTAAGGGTAGTAGTGAGATTTCCAGTTGTCTTTCAAGAACCATTGAAGTTGAACTGGCACTCAAACAAAAAAATCATTTGATTATTTGGATAGACTCCTGTGCAGGGCAGAACAAAAATTTCCTAACGCTCTGTATTTACCAATATCTTATACAAAAAAAAATTCAAAATAATCGACAAGTTTCCTGGAGTAGGTCATTCATACTTGGATTCGGACCAGGATTTTGGTCAAATAGAAAAAATACTGAGAAAACACCAAACTATTTGTACCCCTCAACAGTATCGTGAAAGTATTGCCTCTTCCAATAAAAAAAAGCATGGTCATTGATATGGAACATCATTTCAGAGACACTGAGGACCTACCACAAAAAATGAAACTTTTGAATAGAAAATGAATGAATGAAAAAGTATATTTCAGAGACGGAATTAAATGGATCCGTGTAGATACGTATGGGTCATACCTCTTCAAGGAGAGCTTGCATTATTATACTCCCTTGAAGGACCTCAATATTCACGAAAATTTGATAAATCCGTCTTCTCTTCCTGAAAATTTTGATATTCCTAGATCCTTCAGGAAAACTGGCGCATTATCCAAGGAATAACATGAAAATTTGAAAGATCAACTTTGCTTCATTCCAGATCAACACAAATGGTTTTATGAACATGTTTTACACGAAGAATCTTAAGGCACCTAAGATGAAAAGATGGCTGCTTGGAACAGTTTTCGCATACCTGCTTTTGTTGAAATACTCATCAGAATTTCGATTATGTTTCAATTCACAGAGCAAAATATAACTATGAATACATATACGAAAGTATTTTGAATTGCATGCACTTACCCATTTTGTTCCTTCTGACAAATGCAATTATGAAAAAATAATTGAGGAAGAAGGAGGTATGTACAAAGAAACTTGTTTTTTTATTATTAGCAGATATTCAATCGTTTCCTTTGCCTTACCACACTTTTACTTAGGAATGGTATGATTCACATAAAACTTCAAAAACATTGATACAAAAAAAGTACCACCATGACAACTTCAAGATCAAATATCTCAATACTAGGTTTTTGTTACATACATCTTTCATCCACTCACCCTTTCAATTTGAATACCCAAATTCAAAAATTATATGAATACATATAATTATAAAACCAGGTGGGGTTATTGAAAAATGAATAGTTATAAAACGAGTACACTTCCAAGTATTTGTGACGATTGTCGTAAAAAAATTCATTCTGAAAAAAATTCAAAACTTTTTTTCAGTGATGGCGCTTTTCAAGCTTGATTTGATTGATTTGGAAGTGTTCAAATTTGGTGATTGTTCAATTGTATCGTCTAGTTGCTTGAAAATTTTAGGATCGAGATGAGAAATATTTTCTGAATATTGGGCATAAGTTTGTCTATAGAACTAGTTTGATAATGATGTTACTGGAAAGGTAAAATTAAATTACTTCAAAAAATGAGGTGCATTTCAACTTTTTCTCTGTGCCAACGGTTCTTCCAGTCCTCAAAGCCGTTCTGATATGCATTCCTTGATATGTCCTTGAGCTCCGCGATTGGTTTTTATCTCCCCAATCATCGCTGAACACTGCCCTATGGATATCTCCGATCTTGGGAAGATGAAAAGTCGCAGGGAGCCCAATCTGATGAGGTGGCTGAGGTGTTGCTATGGTGTTGATTTTGTCCAAAAAACTACGAACAAGTAATGACGAGTTAACAGGTGCATTATCGTGATGCGAAGGCCATTATTTGTTTTTCCACAATACAAGACGTTTTCTTCGTGACGCTTCTTGCAAGCAGAGCATAAATTTAAGATAATACTCCTCATTAACCGTAAGACGTGATGTACTACACCACGGTGATGAAACAAAACAGTGAGCAAATCCGTAACATTTAGGTTAGGTTAGGTCAGAATTGAGTGGGTCTATTCGATCCTCTACCGCAACCCAGAAGGGATTATTGTGGCTCACATCTATTCAAACTTGACGAAGCCGATTAGTTTGTATGGTGAGTGATCTTTCAGGTCAGATGGCAAAAGTGTGGCTCCACCAAACTCTGAAAACCTGACAATGCAATACTCTGAGAAGTATCTTATACAGATTCAGTACATCACCAAATTCCTTGAAGAAAAACATCTCAGAAAGATTTATCGCATATTGGTTGAATCCAGATTGACATATGAGATAATAGGGTGGGGAAGAGCACTCCAAGAGCACATCAAAAAGTTGGAAATTCTGCAAAAAATTTTTTTGAAAATATTACTAAACAAATATTTTTAAATAATTCAAACAGATTTACTATTCATGAACTTGTGGAGGTTGGTATTACTGTAAAAGGAGTGTTATCATACTATCAATATTATTATTGATATTATAATATCAAGTTATTATTTGTTATATTTTCATGTTGAGAAAATTGTGAGTTGAATCACATGTTTGTTTTGTAATTTTTAGTATTGTATGAAGTGACCACTGTTTTAGTAGCATATAAGACATGCTTTGATATTATAAAATTCAAATTTGAAGGTGGGAACATATTTTCATTGGCTTTATACATTCCTAATCAAAACTAATTACCATAGGCTACACGCACACCACAGACAGTCTTCGACTTTGTGGTTTTTTAGTTCAGTTGTTATCGCCATTATTCAACCATTTTTACTACCTGAAGGGGTACACACTGTTCATACTCCAGTTCGATTTTTCCCTATATTGAACATTACATCTTCGAATTGCTCAGTAGTATCTATCTTACAAGTAGAGACAGGGGTATTATCATAATCCCATACAAACTGATTCATCCTATCGTATTTGTTTTGATAACATTTATTCAAACAGAATCGATTATTTTCTATGTGAATATTGGCAAAACAGTTTTCTAGATTTTATACTTTTTACATATATCGGATGCCAACGAATTTATTACACAAGTCATAACTTCTAGACTATGAGGTGTATCAAAATAAGATTTGGTATAGGTAAATGGCATGTGAAGAAGAGAATTTTCACCCCTTTTTCACTTTCTGGTCACTTCCTGTATATTGTAACAATTCTGGATCAGAATGTGACATTTTCCAAAGTTTTTACGCCTACTCAATTTTTTCAGAGTTACTTTTGAAATTGTATCTAGGTGACCATGATTGGTCTATTTCATTTTGAAGAAAACCTTAGTACCTAACTCCTGTTATTTGACCTAGGAATAATATTGACACTACACAAAACACTATTGCTATCGACAGCATACGAATGTCGATGTTACTGATTGAAACGATATCCGTGCTTCTTCAGTATTTTTCTTGCTGATTCGCATTTTTCGGCTGAATTCTCTTGAAGAAACCGTTTTGTCAACCTTAACCATAGTTAAAAATTCAATCTCAGTCTCCTTATTCATGATAAACCTCTGTTCTGTTTCTTGATTTCCTTCTTGCTTCTTCTCAACATACGGAAAATACTGATGGAATGGATGTTGGGATATCTCTGAGCATACAACTCACAAGAACCCCTAGAATTTCTGTGGAATTCTCCGAACAATAACAACATATCTACTTTTCCACTTTACGTATAGGTACATCGTTTTTACAAAAAATGTAACTGAAATTTAACGAAATTTGGAAAACTTTCACCTTCTGCTCATAAAGCGTATGTCACTGTCATAACCTAAGTGAGTGTTTTGTTCTCCAAAGTAGACTTGATGGAAAAAACTGCAGAATATTATGCATCATGCCTATCAATGGCACACTTGACGAAAGTAAATGAATTATTATCAAGTATTTTCCTCAGTAACATTAAATTTATGTTCTTATTGGTGATTCAATCGCAAATAAATTGGTATCTTCAAATTCGTCAAAAAATCTTATTTCCGGAAAGTGTTTGTCAAAAACCGGTCACATTTGAAAAATAATAGTAAGATACGAGAATCTAATTTTGCCAACTTGTCTTATTCATATCTAACATACTAGTCGCTGAAACTTCGCGATTGTAATTTTCTGATATCACTTAGATGGCCACCTAGATGCAATTTCGAAAGTGACTCGGAAAAAATTGAGTGGGCGTAAAACTTTCGAAAATGTTACAATCTGATCCAACATTGTCCTAGAAATCTAAAAATGTTACAATAAAGAAGGTGTTCTATTTGAAAATTCAGAACCGGAAAGTGAAAAATATGTGAAAACGCTCTTCTTCACATAATATTTACCTATACCAATTCTCATTTTGATACACTCAATAGTCTAGAAGTTATTGACTTATCTGGTAGATTCGTTGACATCCGGTATAAAGATGAAATGAAAAAATATATAAATAAAATCATTGTCTCTTTGAATGTTTTGACGCAGACCTCAAATTTTTCAATTATCAGTTTTGTATTTCTTCGTTATCTGATGTGTTTTCCATCTCTCAAATTTTCATTATTTTTTTTGTTTGTTTGCTGGGCTTCAAATACCTTCTCTTCTGCTCCCTTTCCCAGTCCTTCATAGGTGTAGTAGGTATCATTAACGACAGGAATTGTTTATCCTGATTTGGCTGATTTGTATGAAGCTTTAAGGAAAACCCTGAAATGTTTTATTCTCGAGAAAGTTTGAACAGATGATTGTAAGTTATATTCTCTCATCAGTAGAAGCTGCTTCGTTTATTTTCAGACAAGATAATATCTCGTTCGTTCCCGGCTCAGTACAATTTAATTAATCTCCTTAATTTTTCCCCGAATTCGAGCCTCAATTGATATATCACACTATTAGATCTTATCATTTTAAGTGTGGGTATAAAATATCAAGAGAAACAAAACTGAGAGAAAAAAGTAATAAACTGTTGAACACCTGTAATTGAGTGTTGGGTTGGATTATAAATATGGGCGGTACCATTGTCCATATCTCGGCGATAAATTCTTGAATTCTGTGCAGCCCCGGCTCCAGATATTTATAACCCATCTGTCTTTGATAAACAAATGAGTCTTCATCTCGTTGTATAATAAATTCTCTCTCTGTCTCTCTTGCTCGAAGGAATGCTGCCACCGCTTTCTTGTCGAACTTTTATGTTATAAAGGCACTAAAATTTTTTTGTTAAGACGCCTCCTGCTCAGGAGACTTTTTGATTGTTTACACATATCTTTTGTATAATTGGTACCACCCTATACCCCCATGGACATCCGGCCTCCAACCGGCGTGAATGAGAGTGCTATTTTTCTTTAAGCACTAATAAGACTTTCACAATATATATTTTCATGATCGCATGTTCTATGACGGCGAATAATCACAACACAAACTGAGTTCCATCTTTAACAATGGCGTCCGCGTACCTTCTTTGTGGACGGTCGTTATCAGCACGTTCACCACCATTCGAGAAACTGAACTAAATAATAAATTCAATCAATACATTGCATGAATGGGAATCCCTAACATAACTGTTTGTCTAAATGTCTAAACACAAAAAACTACCAAACGGATTCTCATACGGTTTTCACGAATAGACGAAGTTATTCCTGGAAAAGTTTAATGTATACGATATAATAATTTTTGTATTGTATAGTTCAATTCTATAATAGTAGGCACTGAATTCTCAGAAATATTGCACTGAAACGAAAACATTGTTGTCAGGTTGTGTTTTATCATCGTTAGTCCTCATCTGTTTGGTATAATCTCCGTACGCCACTGCCACTGCAAGAGACAGATTGAGGCAAAAACGTACCTCTTGTTGAATCTAGGAAGCTACTTGTAACATACCACCACCTGCGTACACCACTGACAGTAAATGCATTAGGATAGAAAAGAATAAAATCTACCGTTCGAATTGGTGCGCCTATTTGGGTTTAAGAGTGGCCTGAGAGTACAGTTCTCGCCGCACGTAGCAATAAGGGATGATGGTGTTTCAACT
>WOGR01006281.1:3107-13185 GCA_015342045.1 Leptinotarsa lineolata | reverse complement strand
TTTTTTTGTTTTACTGGTAGCCTGGAACTGTTTCATATCCCCGTGTAGCAACGTTGATCTACAGTGACGAGTGTTGAAAAGGTTACCATATTTCTATATATAACTGTAGATGGCGCCCATTTAAGGACTTGGTTTAGGTAACCCTTTTCAACACCCCGTATTGGGCTTCTATAAAGAATTGAAGACATAGACCACGCTCTTGCCTCCGCAACACCAGCTGCTAGTCGTGGCACCTGTATCATTATCTTGCTCTGAATTCAAAAAGAGTAAGGTAACGTTACAAGTTTATTACTGAAAATGGTTTGAATTGGGGAAAGTGTATCGGTGTATGTACTGATAGTGCTCGATGCATGTCTGGCAAGTTTGGGGGAATTCTAGCGCTTATTCGTAAAAAAGCGCCGAATGCGATGTGGACCCATTGCATCATTCATAGGGAAGCTCTGGCTTCAAAATCAATGAGCTCTGAACTGAACCAAGTACTGGAATGTGTAATTAGTGCGGTAAACTACATAAAAACTAGGCCTCTAAAGGCCAGACTTTTTAAAAAACTCTGCACAGACATGGGAGCTGAACATACAGCCCTGCTGTATTACTGTAATTCACGATGGCTTTCACGTGGAAATGTTTTATTTCGTGTGTTCGAATTACGCGATGAAATTCGCACTTTTTTACAGCAAGAACGTCAAGAAAATGCCAAATATTTTACTGAACCTGATTTTATGCTAAAACTAGCATATTTATGCGATGTATTTGAGAAATTAAACAATTTGAATTTGTCTTCGCAAGGTAACAACACGCACATTTTGAAACTTTCGGAGAGGATTGCGGCGTTTAGAAAGAAACTGCAGTTGTGGATAAAAAAGTTGAATGAAGGTGGCGGTCAAGATTACTTCCCGCAATTGTATAAATATGCGGCATCAAATGAACTGGTTGTCTCACAAGACCTGATCGCCATTTTCACGGAACACCTAGCGAAACTCACCGAATGGTTTTCAAAGTACTTTGCAGATGATGATGTTGAAAAATTTGCGTGGATCCAAGATCCTTTCCATGCACAAAGTCCACAAGGATTTACATCACAAGATGAAGAGAGTCTCATTGAACTGTCTGGCGACAGCAGCCTTAAAACTATATTCGCGAGTGTCGATTTGGTCGAGTTTTGGTTATCGATTCAAAATGAATATCCAAATTCAACTTCCAGAGCATTAAAAATTTTCATTCCGTTTGCAACATCATATCTATGCGAAGCTGGGTTTTCGGCTGTAGCTGCGATAAAGAACAAATATCGCAGTGTCAAGTCTTATTTCCCGCTTTGAAAAACTGTGCGAAGAGCACCAAGCTCATTCTTCACATTGAATTGACTGAGTAAATATCATATTTAATTTTTGTTTTTTCTTCAGTCGTTTTCTCTTCTTCGTCGTTTCTTCAATTGTTGTTTTCAGTTTGAATTCTTTTATAATAAAAAAGTCAATTTCATAGTGGTGTTTTAATTTCGTTTCGATCAACCTAACCTAACTACTATTATTGTAGGTACCTATTTCTTTCGACTGTATTCTTCAAAAAGTTGGCTAGTACAGGACGCCGTGAAAAAATATTAAACATGTAATCGCGCCTCAGGCTACAATAGATTGGGAACCCCTGGTCTAGAGTCTTAGGTCAGTTAAGGACCCTAGAGAACCTTCAGCAACACCCGGGGTATACCCCGGGTGTAGTTGTGTAGTTGCGGGTCGGTCTACATTGGAACCACCAAAAGAAGTGTAAGTACCCGTCTCTCTGAACACAAGAAAAATTGTAAACTCGGACTGTAGCTGAACATGCTCTCAACAAAGAAGGCACTCACTATATGTCATTCTAAGATACAGCAATACTCGATAAAACTCAAAAATACAATCAAAGAGTACATAAAAGGGAAATAGAAAATTCAAAAAAAGGATAATTTCAATAGAAAAGAAGGAGCAATGAGCGTTATTGAAATTTGGCTACCTGTCCTTGAATGTACACATAAACAAGGTCAGGAGATCCAATTAAGAGAAACCAAGCCACTCCCACTGATAATAATATAAAACCGGGTCGGGCATAAAAACCTTCATACCAAAGCCAAAAAAACGGAAAATAGCTTTCACACAGTTATATCCGGCCGTGAAAGTTTGCATTTTTTGTACAAGAGATTCAATATATTCTTCACATGTTCCTCCAATTGCTTTCAAATAAATAGCTTGAGCCAACCCTGTCACAAACACATTTCATCTTCAAAAATCAAGAATCCTCCCGATAAACGTCAACGTCAAGCAAACCCACCCGAAAAACTCCACGAAAATGTCGCGGAACTTGCCGTCCAAATTCCCATTTTCGCTACTCAAAGAGCACATTAGGTTTCTAACGACCAAATTAGACGTGATCCATTTACCGCCACGAACAGCCAATGCAGAAGACTCCGTTTCGCAAGAGCCTTCGGATGAGCTCGTAGGAAACCCGATAAGGTACAACGTGTGCAGGGAGCACGTTACGGCGGGCCAGAAGTTCGTCTTCAACAAGAAACCCGAGCAAGAACCGGCGGCTTCTCAAAGCCAGTTTGAGCCGGAGTGCGATCTGGAAGAGACCGCGGTTCATCCCACGCTGCCGATCCTCAGCAACGAAGAAAAAGGTTGGTACCAATGAGTTTTTATAATGGTGCGCTGCAAGCGAATTGAACTTGTGAGGAGAAAGCTGTCCGATGAGTGGTTGATGAAATGTTTTTTGAATGTGGTTGACAATGTTTCTTGGTAAATGTTACACAAGTTCAGACTTTCATTATTTAAAACGGTGTTAATATATCCGAAATTTATGAGATGAAAAAATAGAATGAATGTCAATGAAATATTGAAGATACTTAAAATGTCAAAATTAAAGTACTTATTCGGAATAGTAAGTTCAAGTGAATTGAATGAAAAACAATGGGTATGAAATTTAAAAATATACGAATGAAAAACTGTGAAGAAAACAAATTATATAAGAAAAATTAGTGCCTGTAATATTTGATTTTTCGAAAACAAATCATTGATTGTTAAAATTTTTGATAGGCTGCACCCTCCGATTTAAAACAGGGTTCCAGAATTACAACCCTTCAAAGTTCCGAAACGTACAACTTTTCAGTCTTCTTTTGGCACACTGCAAACATAAAAAACACAGGTTTTTATTCGCCACAACACCTTCATATTTCAATTCACTTTCCTTGACACTTGTTAGTCTAATGATCAACAATTTTCTAATAAAAACTATTAATATACGAAACTACTTTTTGGTGATAAATCTATCCATTTCACGTTTGAGGTTAACGTCATAGTTGGCATCACTGATTACTACAACATTTCAAATACAAATAAAGTGTTCTCGCCTTCATTGCTGAGATCTTCATTTGTTTCATGAGGTTATATTAAACGTAAAATCTACCGCCCAATCTCGGTATTACCAGTTTTTGCTAAAATTTTGAAACGATTGATGCATAAAAGATTAACCAAATATTTGGAAAAAATAATCTTTTATGTAGTGAGAATTCGGCCAATTTTGTCAGTAACAACTTTGATGTACGGAAAGAAAGCTTTGTGGGGAACGTGGCTGTCTTTTGTCCCAGTCCCAGAGATCCAAAAGACAGCAACGTTCCCCACAAAGCTTTTCTTAAGTACCATCAAAGGTGTTACTGACAAAATTGGCAGAATTCTCAAAAAAAACAGGACATAAAAACGATTTTCACCGCCAACAATCAAATTTCCACATTCCTCCATTCCCCCAAGGACAAAATTGTCGATGAGTCCCAAGGTATATATGAAATTCCATGCTTCGATTGCCATAGAACATATGTAGACCAGACTAACAGACGTGGGACAAGTAGAATATACGAACATCAACTGGCTGTCCGAAAGTCAGAACCATCCCCAGCCCTGTCCAAACATCATCAAGAGACAGGACACAATATAGACTTAACACTAAGACCATCGCCACAGCGATGCCTTAGTGTTCGCACTGCCTGAACAAACGTGATGACGGTCAAAGACTTCCAACTACCTGGAAACCCCTGATTTCCCGATGTCCCCCCCCCACCAAGACGTCCGGTGAAAGTAATCACCCTCACAGTTCCACTTCAGTGGCGCCAGCCGATATAAATACCGCAGAGCTCCCTTCAACACCTCAGTTCAATCTAAGGAGTAGGCAGATTGAGACCTTAGCGAGAACTCGTGAAGAAACCTGGGGAGTAGACAGATTGAGGCCCCGGCGTAAAGTCACATCAACTTCTTGAAAATGGCTCCAAAATCGGAGCCGAAACTTCGAACACTAAACTTCATACGCGGTTTAACCTGAACTCAAAGACAAAATACCACTGACCGCTATCCGAACACATAGTATGCCTCTACGGGGAGGAAATACTAAAACACACCAGAACCTATTCTTCACTCCTCATCCGAAGATTCAAACTTCTCTGCCATCTCACTTTCCTCGAATCCTGCAGAGATCAGTAAGTCATCCCCAAATCATTTCAACTCAAACATCACGACAAATCTTTCTCAGCCAAACACATTCTCGATCGCACCAGTCAGGCCCTCATCCGAAAAACCATCCACGACATTAGACGTAACCTACATTTCACTAATAAATCCTTATATGAATGCTACGGTATGCTATCACTCGCCAAAATTCATCCACTCATCTGGGACAGAGACTCACAAGAAAAAACTATCATCTCTCCTGAAAACCAAAACACCAACGCCATCTACATCGAATCCTCCAGTCCTAGTTCACAATCTCTCCGACACCCCACTGGATAAAAATGGCTACAACATTTTATCAAAAGGTTTCGATTTCTCTATCACTTCCACTTCAATTCCAACCGAAACACTTATCACTCAAGTCGAATCTGCTATCACTCACCTTCTTGAAATGATAGCCGATGAAACCCGACAAGATATCGCCATCACTCTCAGGAGGGCAAAACTTCCCGAATCCAACATAACACCGACTGAGAGACATTCTCTCAAAAAACTCCAAAACAACCTAGACCTCAACATCCTCCCAACAGACAAAGGCAACGCCACAGTTATTCTCAACACCTCTGACTATGTTGATAAAATGAATACACTACTCGATTCCCCGGAATATCAACCCAGCGATAGGGACCCAACGACATATCTTGAGAAGAAAACCAAGACCCTTATCAACAACTCCAATCTTTCTACCGATACTAAGAAATCTCTCATCCCCCGAGAAAAATCCTCACGTACCCCCCGCATATACGGTCTCCCAAAAATTCACAAACCCAATGTTCCTTTTCGCCCCATTGTCAGTGTTTTCGGTTCTCCAACCTGTAACCTTGCTAAACACCTTGCAAATACTCTCCAACCACTTGCAGAACAGTCCTCGTCATACGTACGAAATTCATTTCACTTCATCGAAATCCTCAGAAACTTCAATATCCAACAGATTGATATCCTTGCGAGTTTCCACAAAGTGTCTTTATTCACGAATATCCCCGTATCAGATACATTGAACATCCTCGAAACGAAATACCAACTTTCCAAAGGCACCCTCAGCCTCATCAGTCACTGTAGGTCCAACACATACTTCCTCTTCCAAGGTACCTTTTACAAACAAGTAAAGGGCGCCCCCATGGGTTCTCCTCTTTCACCAGTCCTTGCAAACCTTTTTATAAAAGAGTTCGGAACCAAGGCCATGGATACGTTCGACCACAAACACACTTGCTGATTCAGATACGTAGACGACGTTTCGTCATATGGCCCCACGGCTCCGAAACTCTCCATAATTTCCTTGACCACCTCAACGACCTCCACCCAAATATAAATTTCACATTGGAAATTGAAACCAATAACTCCCTTCCATTCCTAGATGTTCTCATCACAAAATCCAATAACTCCTTCACCCACACGGTCTACAAAAAACCAACACAGACAAATAGATACCTCAATGCAAACTCCCATCATCATCCAGCACATACTAACTCCGTTTTGAATTCTCTTATTCACAGATCTATCAACCTCACAGACCTCCACAATGAACCACAAGAGCTGGCTCAACTCAAATCAGCCCTTCTCCAAAATTGATTCACAGATCATCAAATCGACAGATTCATCCGTCGTCAACAAACTCCTCCATCCAGTCCCAGATATCCAAAAGACAACAAAGTTCACCAAAAAGCTTTCCTTCCGTACATTAAAGGTGTTACTAACAAAATTGGCCAAATTCTCCAAAACAGGACATAAAAACGATTTTCACCGCCAACAATCAAATTTCCACATTCCTCCGTTCCCCCAAGAACAAAATTGTTAATGAGTCCCAAGGTATGTATGAAATTCCTTGCTTCGATTGCCTTAGAACATATGTAGGCCAGACTAACAGACGTGTCACAAGTAGAATATACGAACATCAACTTGCTGTCCGGAAGTCAGACCCATCCTCAGCCCTGTCCATACATAATCAAGAGACAGGACACAATATAGACTTTGCGAACACTAAGACCATCGCTACAGCGAATAGACTACAAGCTCGGATAATTCGCGAGGCCATCGAAATCGAGAAGCGATCTTCCTGCCTGAACAAACGTGATGACGGTCAAAGACTTCCAACTACCTGGAAACCCCTGATTTCCCGATGTCCACCCCCCACCAAGACGTCCGGTGAAAGTTATCACCCGAAGACCCGCCCCTACAATTCCACTTCAGTGGTGCCAGCCGATATAGATACCGCCTAGCGCTCTTCGACACCTCAGTTCAATTCAGGGAGTAGGCAGATTAAGAGCTTAATGTCTCCTATAAGGACGTTTTCAAACATTTATATTAAACAATAGGACGAAAGTGCAGTAGCTTCAGTTATGAATGAAACAGAAAATTACCATTTCCCATTTTTCATGATGATCTCTCACCACGTAGTAACGGCTACATCCATCAATTTATTAATATTGAAATCTCCTACTGAAATGAGTGGTAACGTTTAATAGTTTTCTCCTAATTCTTCCGAGCCTACTCGACCGTAAATGTGTGCTTGCATCTCTCTCTATCTCTTTCTCTCTTGCCCTTACAGTAATATACGAAACGTAACTCTCTCTTTTTATCTTCACTAACTCCCTCTCAAGTTCCGTTCGCCTCACCCGATCACACTTTTCGTTACACTCTCATCACGCATTCACCAGGATACTCCCCAAGTCAAGCACGCGTAAAGAAGTTTTACTTCAAAACCAAAGTATCGTAAAAAATATTTGTCATATATAAATGAAATGTTTATACAACTTCTAATATGTATTGGTGAAGAGATTAATAGCTAATATTTGTTACTCTTTCATTCTTTGAGTATTCGCAATGCAAAATTGTTTTGATTTCGAAAATCTCATTATCTAAATTGACTTGAAATCCGTTACTAAAGAAACAGCCATCAATGGAATATAATTAAGATGAAAGGAGTTCCGAAATATGAGCCCGTCGCCTCTATTTGTAATAATGAATAACCAAACTCCGGGAACTTCAGAAGTTCACTCCACTCGTGATGTGATGTGATGACATGAGAAAGTTTCTCAGAATAGGATAATGAATGAAAACACGACCCTTGTCAAAGTGATTAAGTCTGAAATATTGCCAGAAATCCGATCACCGACAACGTCGAAATCTAAGATTACAACCAAATTGAATAATCAGGTAGTTTCGTGGTTTACGGTTACGCAGACTTTGACTGGTTATTCGTTTGACGGAGGAAACTAGGAGTAAGTCACAATGAACAACTACATTACAATTACCTCAATGAAAACAAGATTAATCCAGTGTTGCATTAGTGATTATCAATACATAGATATCCTTTTCAACATAAGATATATTTTAAAACTGAAATCTTCAAGGAATGGTGGTTATGTATCTACATGAATAATTTCATACTACGAACTTCAAAAAATGATATATCAGGTAAGAGTGCATTTTCAAACTTAGAAATTTTTTGTTTATGCTGTTATTTGCTTAGATGTAGATTCGCACATGAGTTAGTTTGTGATCTATTTAGTGAGTGAATATTATTAAAAAAGAGTATTCTTCAAACAGAATGAATTTGATTCTGAAATACAATTTCAAATAGTCCTAGAGTTACAAATAATTTTGAGGCTGTTCTTTGTAAAAAATTTCCAATGTTAGACTTCAATCATCTGAAACTATTGAAAAAGTTATCTAACTTTTATGATACTATCTGTGAGTGAAAAAAGTGTATTCGCATTTTGAATGATTATTCATTATAGTGTATTATGTATTGTATGAATACTAGACAGAAGTTTTATTAGAGTGAATGTTTGCTTCAGATAAATTTTCATGTTTTTTTCTATGACTAGTCTCTTCATCAATAATATTGTCTGTTTCAATGATTTTGTTACATTTATGTAAGTCCGGGAAGAAAATGTGGAAATCTTGCTAAGGAAGCAATCAATTTTGAAAGACTATATCAACTTATCAAAAGTGCAACTGGGCAACGAAAATAAAACAAATAGCCAAATAAAACACCCTACGCCTTTTTTGAATAATTCTTTCAACATGAAATATAAGCCTGCAAATAATGAAATCTTTATAGAAACACCAAAAATACCAAACATTAAAACCAGCCAGAGTACAGCTGGCATGTCATCGATAAAAACCAACACCACAGACAATAAACAGAAACAATTAAAGAGTCCCCAACAGCCGTGGAATCCCCTGCAAAAAACCATAGGTATAAGAAGAGACAGGTAAATGGAAAGGCCGCGTCTAATATAAAAACAATCCGCAATTATGGATATTCACACGTTAGTCGCCTGCATAGGGACAGTACAAAAAGAGACCTATTGAAGATATTGAAAAATCGGCACCATCAATAGACTTCGATTGTGAAGATTGGAAAAAATGAAGATATCACGCTCCTTCAAAATATCGTTTCCTATTGAGCATGTAAGGGAGGTGTGCAATCCAGACTTTCGACCAGTGGGAGCTGTAGTGCAGAGGTTCACTTTCTCGGGAACAAATTTTCACGACAGTCAACTACAACAGTGAAAATATTGAATGATTTTTCGATTCAACAAGACCTATGGGTGCTAATTCATTTAAATATTCAGTCTCTATCAAATGAAATTAACTTACTCGACATTTTATGTGATGGAAAAAAAACAAACATCTTGTTCATGAGCAAGCAACAGAAGAGCAACTAAATGTTATAATAATTCAGGGTTATAGGAAGCATTCTCATTTTTGCAGACAAAATATGAATACACATGGCGGGAGTGCCACCTATATGAGAAATAATATTGCATCCCTCTATAAAGAACTGAATTACATAAAACAACTCTCTACTGAACGCTTTCTAGAATGTTTAGCAATCTCAATACAAAAAACAACTAGCATAATTACAATTTATAGGCCACCAAATGGAGACATAAAACTATTTTTCACTATACTGGACCAAATTTTACAGTTTTCAAATGAGAAATTCGAAAAAACCATAGTGTGCGGTAACCGAAACATTAAAATGGATAACAAGGTAAACAATATAAACTACAAAAAACTCATAGACATAATGAAATGTTATCATTTGAAGTCTATGATAAATGAGTAAAACAGGGTTGTGACAACTACCAGAGGCGCCAGCCTTTCATTAGTTGATTATATATAATGACAAATATATTGAATAATTTTGCGAGGTTTGGTGATCCAAATAATATTTTCAAATGCGGTTTTTTTGTTGGTTGGGAAAGGGATCAAAAAGTTCGTAGATGAACAATTTAGGTTTTTGCCAACGTCTATGTCAAAAAAACGTTTGAAATATTTGAAACAGACAACATAGTTACAAACAAAAATGAGGACTAACCAAATGGGTAGGGTGGTTGTATAGGTTTTCATTTGGTTAGTCCTCATTTACGTTTGTACCTATTTTGTCTGTTACAAATATTTTACAGGTTTTTTTTACATGGATAACTGATGTTTGAGCCCTAAAAATGGATTTAATAAAATCCGAAACGCTGGCAAAAAAACTGAATTGTTTATCTACGATCTATTTGATCCCTTTCCCAACCAACAAAAAAACCGCATTTGAAAAT